>JAVXUP010002369.1:0-138815 GCA_033070095.1 Escallonia herrerae | reverse complement strand
TTAGAAAAGTTGTTTATTATTTTACATTAAAAACACCCACAGTCCCAAATTAGTACTTATAGTACAATAACCTTCCCAAATTAGTTCAAGGGTATGAGATGAGAAATATGTGGATACTATAGTAAATTAGAAGGTCAAATCTGACTATGAAAAAAGTGATTATTTCATAATCTTCACTCTTGATGATTATAGATTTAATGAATTTTTTGCTTTTTGAGACAAATTAAATCTTTTCTTTTTTGTTAAACATCCACATACCTTATTTAATTTAGATTAAATTTGATTTGAACATCCCAAAATCAATCTCAAACACCCTCTAAGCAGGCTGTAGAAATACTGATAAGGGAAAGACTGCACCACAATTACTTATTGATACAAAAAAAGTGGGTTCGCAGTCAACGTGAAGGTGCCACAAGGAATGTAGTCCAAATCAGATACCAAATATGTTGATGTGGTACAGAGTAAGGAAGGAGCAGGGACAGAGACTAAGGGCTACCCAGACAGAGCCTGAGGATGGTACTGCTGCGATAGCCATGGTTCAGGGTGAATACACGACAACAGTCATAGTCCGATGCTTAGGTCCAAGGTCAAGGTCTGGTATATTTTTCTCTCTAGAATTCTAGAATGAAAAAGTGAATGTGAAAATGAAAATGAAAGTCTGATAATGTGAAATCTTCTAAAATGAGTTCTCAAAACCCTTTTTTTTTTAGAGGTTGAGATAATGATATCATCAAGCAACACGTGGCGCTCCCCGCGAGTGACACATCATCGAGGGGTCCACAGGTGCTGGTGCTCCACGGACTGTCAAATTGCATATTTACCCGGCCTGTCCCGTATAATGTCGCTATGTCTGTCTAGAAAGACTGACCCATACATTGCCGGTGTGGCCAAAGAGCCCCCTTGATCTAGCTACCAGTCCAAGGCCCTTGTAGAGTCCCACAGGACATCAAGAGACACCAAGGATCTAGCTGCGGTGGGAAAAACCCGATAACCAATTATCAGGGCAGACTAGGCACGCTGCCCTTCAGAGTCCTGCTCCCGTCTCGGGGTGACCCATGGGTTTATCGTCCCTAAGGGTGCTGATGAAAGCCCCTAGTGCCGGAGCATGTAAGCTAGTCATGCAGACAGCCTAATGAAAATAGTGTCGCGAAGGAGTCGCCTATCCTACAAGTGAGTCTTTGTGCCGGAGCACTTGAAGTGCGTTAAGGTAGTGTCCCGGATGAGTGGCCTACCCGGCTGGCCAAGGTAGCATCCCGGAGGAGCCATTTACCCTACAGAAGGGGGAGTCTTCATGCCGGAGCACTTAGAGCCCCTTGGTAGAGATAGCATCCCGGACGAGTCGCCTATTCCCGCGAGTGAGTCCTAGTGCCAGAACACTCGGCGTGCCCCAAGGTAGTGTCTTGGAGGAGTCGCCTACCCGACGGACCAAGGTAGCATCCTGGAGGAGCCGATTACCTGGTAGAAGATGAGTCTTTATGCCAGAGCACTTGGAGCTCCTTGGCAGAGATAATGTGCCGGAAGAGTCGCTCATTCCCGCGGGATGCTGCACACTCTAGGGAGTGGGTCGAATCACGTTCCACGACCAAGGCAAGGTGCGCATGGTGTGGTGAAATGGCGAACCAATGCAGGGGCGTGGTAGATTGACAGGATGACAGGGGCACGACTGTATAAGCAGCGCGACGCATGGATGCGGTGGACTGTGTGCGATATCTGAGGCACAGTTACGTGACAGAGTCGGGGCGTGACTATATCAGCAGTGCGGCGGAGTGTGTGCAGTGAGGAGGGGGAGGGGCACGTGACATGGAAACGGCGCATGAGCGCGGTGACGTTTGTCGCGGAAGTAGGCATCGCGTTAGGGCACGTGACGCATGAGCACGGTGACGGATGTTGTCTGAAGAAAGTGATGGGGGTCCAAGGGGGTGCCAAGGCCAGTCCTTGGGGGAAGGCCGAGGCCGACCCCCAAGGGGAACACCAAGGCATGCCGCAACGCTCATTAAAGATTTTATGAAAAAAAAAGAGTGGCTTGCACGTGACTTGATAGTGCGTGTTGGTTTGACAGGCTTGGGAGCATTGAACATTGACCATTGAAAAATTGACGTGTCGTGGGAGAGGGACCCAAGAACGGTCTAAAAATGCATAGCCGGGATAAGATAGCAAAGGGAGCGTTGAACATTGACCATTGAAAAGTTGACGTGTCGTGGGAGAGGAACCCAAGAACGGTCCAAAAATGCATAGCCGGGATAGGATAGCAACACTTACGAATCCTTTTTTTTTTTTTTTTGGCTCTCTCTTTTGAATTCAAAAGTAAATTTAATTCTAATTGACGGAGCAATGAGCAACAAAAAAAGAAAAATTGGACAAAGAAAAAAACAGCACAAGGCAAGTTCTTACGAGGTTTACCAATATGACTCAGTTTTTGAATCATGAACGATTTGCGATGCCACAATTGGCTAACATTTCACAGTATGAAATCCTAACTCTTGACTTAGGCTTCGTTTGACAAAACTTTTTTTTTTAGTTTTCAGTTTTTAAAGAGCAGCTTAATTTATTTATTTTTACAAAAATAAGTGGGTGTTTGATAACCTTTTTTTTTTTAGTTTTTTTTTTTTTGTGTTTGGTAACCCTTTTTATTTTGACCTTTTTTGGGTGGTTTGCTGTGGCGGTGATGGGACGTAGTGGTGGTCGACGGTGGTCGTGGCTGGCGGTGGTCGCCGGCAGGCGACCGACGGTTGTCTAGGTAGTCGGCGGTGGTGGCTATCGGCGGTCGGAGGTGGCTATCGGTGGTGGATGTCGGTGGTGGGCGGTGGTGACCGGAGCTGGCTGCCGCCCTATGGTGGTTGCCAGCGGCCGGTGGTGGCTGCCGGAGCTGGTTGCCGCCCTGTGGTGGTTGCCGGCGGCCGAAGGTGGCTGTCAGGCGGCGGTGGCTACCCGAGGTGGCTGCCGGGCGGCGATGGGTGCGTTGTGGTGGAGGTCTCAAAAAAAAATTTAAATGGAAAAAAAAAGATTTTTCCTCTTTTTTTACTCTACAATTTAAAAGATTATTTTTTAAATTAAAAAAAATGGTTACCAAACGCACTTTTTTTTCAATTTTCAAAACTGAAAAAAAAAAGAAAAAAAAAAGAGCGTCCAACATGGCCTTAGTCATTTTCCTTACTCTTTATACCAACCGAAAGTACATTCTCTCTCTCAACCAAAAGTACGATACATCAAAGAAATCTAGAGAACAATATGTTGGACATAAATTCGTTTATAATAATTTTTAAAGTAGAATCGCACTTTCTTATACAAAATCACAATCGTATATAAATAATAATATGTTACAAAATAAATAAGAACAATTTCACCAACTTATAGAATCAAGTCGAAACTGTCTGAAAAGATTGTTTCGCGCCTTCCGAACCGTGACTCGATACGATGGGTTTCACGGCATGCAAACTTCAAGATTAAATTATAATCTTAACTCTCGTTTGTACGCGCTTGTAACAGAGTTTTACAAACGAACTTCTTGACTGTCAATAGTGTATAACATAAAGTTGGTGAGAGTGTGCGTGCTTCGGGTGTGTGTTAATGTTACTGCTTTCGGTGTGTTTCTGTTGATAGCCGAATGGGCCTTTTATATTATAGAGAGAAAAAGGCGGGGCTTTGCTCGGAGACAAAGCAAATGGAAAGGACAAGCGGGCAGGCTTTCCACCGGCCGAAAAAGAGGAGCAGGGCATTGGAGGGCTGCTTTGGCAGGCTCCTTTCGACCCACAAATAAAGTGCTGCGGGCCCCATCCCTTGAAACAAAAACAATAAACTACAGCCAGCATCATTTTGCTCATGCGTGTCTTTTTAACTCAGGCTCCCGATAGAGCAATTAGGTGTGGCTGTGTTTGAAATGTATGATTATGTATATAGAGTTCCAATATTTTCTGTGGTCATCCGTGAAAATTTTTCAAACTGTGTTCGAAAAGGAAATCATTTGCTTGCATGCATCTTTTTAAATCAAACTTTGGATATAGCAAATGGGTCTAGCTGTTTAAAGTCACTATTTTTGTTGTGTCGGATGTAGCAAATGGGTCTCGCAATACACTATCTTACCGCCGAAGTGTTTTGAGGAAATTGATGTGGCATTCAAACTACAAAGTAGAAACATGTTAAACACAAATATATTGTTCTTAGAAGTCATAAGTTTCTAATTTTTCTGATCTAAAGGAACCTTCATAACATTCGTTGATGTATTTGGATCCGTAGCCTTGAACTAAAAACAGAAGAGTTCAATAAAATTTGTTAGCGTAAATAGTACAATTTCATTTTACATTCTAACATTCTTGATGCAATATGGACCGAAAGTCAATTTTCTTGAAATTTGTTAAAGTATTCGCCTCAAAGTCAATTGGCTACGATGGAGAAGCCTAAAAGACTTATATATATTGCAGCATTATGTATTATTTATTCAATCTGAGATTTATATCTCTCAACAGCTATCCCCCCCCTCCCTTGCCCCCGGGCAGATTTACTTCTGAGTAGACTTAGCACGTGGAGATTAGATTGGATGGCGATGGGTGAATTAATTATTCAATTGTCTATTGGACCTGGATCGATTAGCTCTGATATCATATTAAAATATCTAAAAATTAATTGGCTATGAGGGGAAAGGCATACAAGACTTATTTATTGAAGTGTTATCTATTGTTACTCGATGTGCGATTTATTTCTCTTAGTATGATTATCTCATATCGAATTTAAGGGTTGAATTTATTGTTTTACTTGGAGACTGCTTTATACATTTTTGACCTTTCTTACCTCCCATTTTTGTAATAGGTAGAATTTGTCTAAAATGTTCGATATGATTGAAATATTATCTAAACCCACCGCTCTCTATTGGCTTACTTGGAAAGTAGTCGCGCTACCTATGTAATTGAGTAAACAAACTCGATGATGCTACAAAATTCTCTCGTTTACACAGGTTTCTCATTAATGGTTGGTGTGAGCGACCATTTTCTTAGCCAAATCCAGTCTAGTCTAGTGTTTTAGCACTGCACACACTAGGATATAGCTCTTCCGGTCCGACATTCCAAAGATCCAAACCTCGATAAAGCTCGAACGCATCGCTTTACACGAAAGATGAGAGACCTTCAACACTGAACGGATGTCACCTTGGTCTCGTGTTTGCTACATTTATTGGTAGGTTTGTGCCGTCGTTGGCCTTCAACGTAACGCGTTGTTAGCACTGTGGGCTCAATCACCTGGTGAAATAGAGAAGAACCAATAGCAAATGGAATTTCATAGCCCATTGCCGGATTGGGAGGGTGGAGGGGCGTCGCTGCTGGCGGCCCCTTGGGTCCCTACGTGTGTTCAACTTTTATTTGATGGAGTATAAAAGGATTGGCAGGGATTTCAACTTTATCTTCAAGAGAAAAACCTGGTCGCTGTGGATGTGCTTCCCAAATCTATCAACTCTTTTCGACTTTATCACCACCTGCATGTGTTTGTTTGAGTCACCACGTTGTTCAAATAAAATTGCACCCTTCTGGGTTGGGAAGTGCATCAACATCGACCCCATTTTTTCAAGGCCACCAACAAGAGAACAAAGAAAATTCCAAAGTCATGACTCTTAAGTCCACTACAGACAGGTTATGTCACCGGATAGCATGGGGACGAAATTTCTCCGCTCTCCGTTGTTGACCAGATAGCAGGAGAACACAACAACTCCTTTGTGTCCCAATCCAACTGCCGTATCAGCTACATTTCTCCAGCTACGTGTCACAGTTTAAATGCCTGTCAGCTACATTTTTCCAAAGCCGGCAAGACGAGAAAACCGGAAAACTTTGGGAGCCTACGTTTATAAAATTTATTTTTTATTTTTGTAATGATTCCGAAAAAAAATATTTTTTTTAATATTTATATTGAATAAAAAAATTCAAACGGTATAAAAAAAGTGAAAACACCCGGATGATGTTTTCATTTTTTTTCAATTTTTACAACTTGTGTCATAGAAAACTCTTGAACGCGGGCCACTGTTCACTCTTTTCCCTTATGACCTCTATGACCCCTCATGTCATAGCTCTCCTCTCTCTCCCTCCCTCCCTCCTTCCTTCTCCCTCTCTGTCATTGATTCAATTTTTTATCTCCTAAGTTCCAATGCCCAGATCACCATTTCTCAAGCTGCCGAAAGTGATAGAGAAGTTGTGGTGTAGTCATTTGTTCTCCTTAGCTGCCGAAGACCCAGTACGAAGAAGACGGAGCCGCCGCCGGTACCTGTCGTCTCCCTAATAAGCACCTAACGGTTTGTCGTCGTGGGCGGAGTGACGGTTTGATTCAGAAAAATAAGCCGAGTCAAGATCACGACAATAATTTTGGTTTCTCGATCAACCACACTTCTTCGTTTCTGCTCTTATTTCTGGTGGCCTTTCTATTCTGGGGGTATTTTACTTGTATTAAGTTCTGCATTAAGAGTTTGCTAATGAGATCTACAACGCTCCGGTCTTTGATTCTTTAAAATCTGTAAGTAGCTGTTTTGCCCAGATGGATTATTCATGTTCTTGAAGTTATTATGGACCTTTTCTCCTGTATGTTGAAGCTATAGCAACCCACGTCTTCCTCGTCATACAGCACAATTGGAATTGGCAGCGGATAAAACTTCTGGGGCTTGGTTCAAATCTCTTTTTGCCACCAAGTTCTCCTTCCTGGTTCAAAACAGCACAATTGGAATTGGCAGTATAGAAAATCTCTGTGATGGCGGAGAAATTGAGAGAGAAGAAGAGAAAAGTAATGGTAGGTGTTGCTGCTAAATATGTCTCGCGTACGTTGCGGAACCCGAGCCTGGACCGATGACCTGCAAGACAAAAAACGAGTGACCGCCGGGTGGGATTTCCGGCGGAGAACTCTCCTATGCTTAAGTCAGAGCGCAGCTACATGATAATGACTCTGAAAAAGCATGAATGTGTGTCGTTCTCCCTATACCTGGGGGGGTAGACCCCTTTATATAGCGGTAGGAAGAAAAGCCCTAGTAAGACTGGGCCGTAGGCTAGATGTGTTAGGATCGCATTAGGATCCTTGAGGATCACGTCCTGATCTCTGATAAGATAACTATCAGTCTTCCAGTTTAACTAGGATTGCCGGTATTTTCCAAATATTGAGAGTTTTATTTGAGGTATATCATATGCCCCCCACTTCCTTAGCGAAAATGTTTGGCTGAGGAAGTTTATACCTGGTGTCTTGAGACACACGTCAGATTTGTAAGGGATTCTCCATCCGCTTGTAGGGGTAATAATATTTCTCTACTCCATGTGCTCAGACCGAAGCTCTTGGGAGCTTAAGCCTTGGAACTTTGCCCGAGTAGGATGCTAGAACTCTAGCTCTTGAGAGCTAGGTCTTTCGAATGTCGCCTAAGTAGGCTACTCGGAATCATCTTTAGGAAGATGAATCATGGGATCTCGAGATCCATTAGAGGCTGTGCCCCACGTTAGCCTCTCTAGAGAGGACACAGAGCTGTGCATGCAAGTTGTTGCATGTGCTAAGTGTTTGAATGTCCCCTTGAGGGGTCACCTCTCCTGTGGAGGGTGTTTGTTTTGTGCAAGTGTGTGTTCTTTAGCTTGAGCTGACCACATCATGCTTGCATTTTACTTTGACGCAAACCCTTATCGTCAGCTAAGGGCTGGCAAAGAAGCCTCGCACTCACGCTCGGCTAGGTTTCGAATTAACAAAACAGGGTAGGGTGACGAACTCCCAATTGGTTTTGCCGTTTCACGGGTTAGAACTATAGCTAAACCGTTCGGATAGAACTTGAGCTCTATCCTGTCACCCTTGAGGGTGTTCATCCCTTGAGGGACCGCCCTAGAGGGCTAGTGGAACGTAGAGTTCAGATAAGCGCCCTTGAGGGCTGATGGAGCACAGAGCTCATGTATATACCCTCGGGGGTTTGACGAGACTTAGAGTTCTTGTATGCACCCTTGAGGGTGAATGGAGCGCGGAGCTCATGAAAGTACCCTCGGGGGTTGGGCGGAACTTGAAGTTCTCGTCGTCGTTGTCATGGTGCCAAATAAGAAGGCGCGGGTCACTGAGCCTGTAATACGGCCGCTGTTATAAAGCCCTTTGTCTTTGAAAAGCCGTGGAAATATACAGACGACTTTTCAGCCTACGTGTAGGGCACGGTCGCAAGTCTAGTACTTTATTTTTAAAGGCGTGCCACAAAATAGAAAACATGCACGTACTTCCAAGAAGGTACATCAAATGTGAAATAAATGAGACCCCATGAGTCTTGAATTTGAGTTGGCCTTCTTTCTGGGTTAAAAGCTTAATGCTTTAAGAAGCATGTGGCTTAAGTCGAATAAGCAGGACCTTTCGGGTCGTAAGCACAAATATGCATAATCACGGGGTAAAAAGTTTAATTCTTCAAAAATTGGAAGCATTCACCTTGTTTGGATCTGCCTGTTCTGTTCATCTACAGAAGAGAGAAAGTCGCCTGGAGAATTGGGACAGATTTGACCACCGCAGAGAGGCAGCGGTGCCACGGCGAGGTGCGACGGCAGATCCGGCAGTTGCTGTTGGCGGAGACGTCTGGCGCAACAACTCGATGCTAGGGAGTTTAGTCAGTGAAGTGGCGTCGTCACCGTTTGATCGTGGTGGATGGCACGACGTCGGGGAAAAATGGCTGTCTGCGGTAGCATCGCGGTGGCCACCCATGATGGTTGCCGATGGCGATGCTCTTCCACGGTGGCTGCAGGGCGCGATGTTGATCGTGTTTCTCCAGTCACCGTATTTGTTGTAAATTTGGATCAAGGAAGGCCACGGGGGCACCGAACAGATTCGGAGTGAGGCCGTGGCGATGGTGCGGCGCTGTTATTTTCCCCGGAGGGCTTGCCGTGGAGGTGACGGTGATTGGGCCGCCTGACGCTGGCGGCGGTCGTTGCCCAGGTCCTGTCTGTGGCCGTGAAGGCGATACGATATGGACTGATGGGTAGTGCCTGTCTGAGAAAGGCGACGACGGCACGGTGGCGGTGCCCTTTGCAACGCCAAGGTTGTAACACCAAGGTGCACCGGTGATCGGTCAGAGTTTTAACATGTGGTGACGGGGCCGATGGCGTAGCGGTGGTACATATCACGATAGCGACAATATGGAGGTGGCGTTACGACTTCCTCTTTCGCCATTTGCTTTGTATTCTGTCGATGCAGTTGCCACCGATGGTGATGGATGGCGGCGACGCTCTGGTGGTTAATTTATGTGGCCTTGAGCAAGATGTGGGAGTGTAATGTCGGCGAAGTGACGGCTTCGTTGTTGATTGTTAAATGGACTAGTGGTGGCCAGCTGCAGATGTGCCTGGTCGAGATTGCAGTGACCACCAACGTGGGGCGACGCTGATGGTGAGGCGGCGCTGCCTCCCCCAGTGTCGAAGTCTTGGCCGAGCCGTCGTTGTCGAATCGACCCCGTCGTGGCATGGGAAGGGCTCGACAGCCGTGCATTGCTGGAGGGCCTGCCATGGTGGCGGCGCTGTGGTTGGCGGCAGCGCTCTGCTGCTAGGGTTTTGACCCATAGAGTGCGGTGGCGCTGTTGATAATTCCTTCTCTCTCTATTTTTTGTTTTTTTGCTTGGTTGCTGTGGATGCTCCGGCAGCTTCAAGGCGGTGGTCGGCGGTTTGTGGTGCCGACGACTCCGTTGGTGATAGTTGAGCAACTCTGATGGACGAATCTGTGTTAGAATTTTTTTGTGGTTGTCATCCTTGCTGCCTCGGCCACTTCACGTCAGTGGCCATGACTCCATTTATGCTGTCTTGTAATTTTTGGTTATGACTATGCTGTCTGACCGACGGCAGACGCCAGTGGCGGTAGGGCCGATCACTGTTCCGGCCTGACGGTAAAAACTTGTGATAAATAATTTGAAAATTCAGAACTCTCCCCCCCTTTTTTTTGTTGAGATGTTGTTGTATCTGCTTCGGCCCCTTCACGGCGGTGGCCGGCAGTTCATGGTGCTCGCCACAGTTTTCCAGTAGCTTTGCGTCGCCAGTGACTCCGGTGGCGTATGCGTGGCCAGAGTTGGAGCTGGGGGGGTCCCCACGGTGTGGTGGCGACAATGCTGCCTGTCGCGGCGGTGACGGCATCGCCTGATGCCACTGCAGGTCGCGAGTCGCAGCGATGACGGGGGCTTGCGACGATTGGTAGCCGTGGACGGAGCTGCTTGCTGGTGGCAACGGCATTGACTTGGTCGGCGCGACGTTAGGACCAATGTCGGTGAGCCGGACGGCAAGATGGCACCGTCATCGTTGGTTGCAGTGGTGACGGGGCCGATGGCGTTGCGGTATTGCAAACTTTTTCTCTTTCGTGAGGTTGTTGGCAGATTTGGGACGGTTGGTCGCCGACGGTGTTGGCGCTTCCTGTCGCGGCGGTAGTGGCACTGGTTGGTGCTAGTGATGTTGGGTTATTGTAATTTATCCGGCTGTGGCGGTCGTTTGTGGTGCCTCGACCCCAGTGGCAATGATTGTACAAGAGTGGCGCTGCTAGTGCACTGTAGTGCCTTCTTCCATTAATTTCTTGTGTGATCGGATTGTTGACATGCGGCGGTAGTGGGTTATTTTGGCTGCTACTTTCAGAGCCATCCCACCGGCTAATTCCATGTTGACATCGAGTAGATTGCAGTAGTAGAGGTTGTGCCGACGGTCTTCGAGCTATGAATTTTTTTTGTTGACGACGCCGAAGAAGACAACAGTAAAAAGACATCGCGGTTGTACGTCAATTACAGGTTGTCTTCGTTGCCGGGATAATGGAGGTGACTCCTATGGATGAATTTGTTTCCCTTTGCGATAGCTGAATTTGGAGGCCCGAGGCGGTGACAATTCTATCGATGGTTTCGATGTCTTGCCATCGCCCGTTTGCCATATAACTGTTTGAGTTTTCTTGAGGTCAATCGCTAGGCTGGCGGGTCCTACGGATGGCACCAAAATGTTGCTGTTAAAAATATGTCCCGCGTACGTTGCGAAACCTGAGCCTGGACCGATGACCTGCAAGACAGAAAACGAGTGACCGCCGGGTGGGGTTTCCGGCGGAGAACTCTCCGATGCTTAAGTCAGAGCGCAGCTACATGATAATGACTCTGAAAAAGCATGAATGTGTGTCGTTCTCCCTATACCTGGGGGTAGACCCCTTTATATAGCAGTAGGAAGAAGAGCCCTAGTAAGACTGGGCCGTAGGCTAGATGTGTTAGGATCGCATTAGGATCCTTGAGGATCACGTCCTGATCTTTGATAAGATAACTATCAGTCTTCCAGTTCAACTAGGATTGCCGGTATTCCCCAATTATTGGGAGTTTTATTTGAGGTATATCAGTAGAAAAGGGAGAGGGGAAGTCTGAGACAAGATGAATAATGGAGTGAGCCCGACGTGATGGTTACTGTTGACTTTCTTGGGAGAATATGCTAGGTTTAGAGTAGGGTTAAAATGAAAAAATATGGGTATAAATAGTATAGAAAATGCTAAATGTACAAGAATGAATCCAAAAAAGTTAGTAAAAATGAAAATAAAAATGGTAAACGTACAAAAAAGTAGATACAAAAAAAATTAAAAGTATACAATACGATTTTAGAACTGAATACTAAAATTTAAAAAATAAAAATAAAATACGAAAAAGAATTGTGCAAGCGGACACGCCCTTTCTGTGTGATGTCCCTTTTCAAAAAAGATGTATTTGCGATTAAGAATGTCGTTTCTTTGTCAAAGAAAAAAAAACATATATATGTTTTAAAACCACATGGAATTGCAAAATCATTAAGGTGAGATCCTCATAAATAACATGATATGAGAATTTATGCAAAGTTGCAAGAAAGAAAAATATATTAAATTCTGGCAACTTGAGCTGGGAGAAAAAGGACTGAAAATAGTTTTTTGTTCGTGAAACTCGAATATGTGGTTGGCCACAAAATATTTAACTGAGATTCCATCAAATCAAAAGGCAAACGTGTTGAACCCGTGCATGTTAGAAAAAATCAATTTCAGTTGTCGACCGTCGTTGTCAGAAGAAATGGAAAATAAAACTATGTGCGCGGACTACTGGTATATGTTGTACAAACAACTCAATAAGATGTTACAAGTCATGTCATTTATGAAAGAAGGCATACCTCTTTCCAAAATAAATAGTACTCAATCACTGATTAGTCTTTCCGTTGAAAAATATCCCAAGGCGAGACCTTCAAAGTGATAATGAGTATTCAACACGGAATATTAACGGTCCGTGGTCCGTACGTTTACGAGATTTTTTTCTGTATTCTATATTCTATTTTTGGTTTTTAGAATTTAGTATTCAGTTTTAAAATCGTATTATGTACTTTTATTTTTTTTCGTATCTAATTTTTCAATTTTTTCTGTACGTTTATCATTTTCATTTTCGTTTTTACCAACTTTTTTCTGAATCAATTCATTAATGGACCCCACTATTTTCATTTCTAGGAAGACCCAGTGAAATGGGTGGTCTAGTTTGGTGAGTGTTTGTTGAAATGGGACGGTAGATATGAGGGAGAAGAGGTGGTATTTTGATTAGGAGAATACAGTTTAAGGAAAAAGGTGAAAACACCCTTTACTTTTTTGATACTATTTAAAATTTTTATCCAAAACGGAACCAAAAAAACGTAAACATACAAGAAAAAAAGCATATTTTTCATCATCATTACAAAAATGAAAACTGAAAAACGTAAACGTACAGCCCCTAAATTTTTACCAAAGAAAAATGGCTAGAATTGACGGAAAGATGCGCAAAGTGTTTGCATTTGTGGAACTTAATAGAAAGATTTTGGCAGAAATCAGTAGTGGAAACAACATAAAGTCTTACTTATGATAACTATTAAATATAGCTAGATGTAATTAGTAATATTTTTGCTTATATCTGTAGCGACATTTCTTATCAATACTTTTTTTAAAGTTATTAATTAGCGATATATTAGTGTCAACCACAATTAATCATCTTTTGTTTTATTAGACTTTTTTGTCCAGCAACAAAGCACTCTCACGAGTTCAACTAATCTCTATATTTCTAATGGAGCATGATATAATTGAACAAGATTAAGCACTATATATTATAGTATAGCTTATAACTAGGACAGCTTATAACTGGGACAGCTATAAGCATATATATATATATATATATATATATATATATATATATATATATATATATATATATACACACACACACACACACACACAATACTAGAGATTCGAAGGGAATAAAAAAAGATAAATTCACTCTAAATTATACTATTAATCTGAGAGGAGATAAAGAGATGAGATAAAGTAGACTATCTTCTTTTAAATTTTTGGAGTACTTTCTTTTCCCTGAATTTAATATTTTCTGTTGCCCCAATTAGATAAAGTGATAAACTAAAAAGAACTCCTTTCGTTGGTGATGCACCCTTCTCCTGTCCCTCCCAGATAGGGCTGTATACGAACCGAGTTCGAACCGAACATGGCCATGTTCAAACTCGTTCGTTTATTCTGAAGTTGTGTTTGAACTCGGCTCGTGTTTGTTAAGCATATATAATTTTGTGTTCGTGTTCGGTTCGTGAAAATAATCAAAAGATTGAACTCGACTCGGCTCGTTCGTTTAAGCTTCACGAACCGAACTCGAGCTTGAGTTCGTGTTTGTGTTCGTGTAGAATTAAACTGGGCAGAACAAAGAAAAAAAGGGTCATTGACGTAAAGAATTAAACTCATTCTCAATTTCAGCCTGAAACTTAGCTAAATTCTAAGCTAAATTCTAGTCTCAACTGCAGGTGTGGCTAACTTTCCTTTCAAATTCCTACATTGGCAATGTAAATGAGAAAGAGAAACTAGAAATAACCAGCAGGGTCTCCAACAGAAGCAAAAGTGAGAATCGATTATCAAAGTAACGCAATAACCAGCACTGGTTCAAAGAGAAACTAGAAATAACCGGCACCGGTTCAATCAACACTCCCATCTTCTCCTTTCTATTAGTATTCCAGTAGTTTTGTTATATACAACAATGTGAAAAGGTACATAATTTTTCTATGAGAATCCATGCTCATGACCAGCTAAAGAGTAGAAACTAGAAAACAATCAAATCATACTTCCGGGAGTTGAAAATATACCAGAGAAAGAGAACTAATCTGATCACTTTAGAGCAATAAGCTCTAATTAGCTTGTCCGTGACTGTGAATGAGAAGATACCGATCAGAGAGCCTTCAGAGATCAGACGACTTGGCTTTTGTGGAGGAGCAGCTGCCGTTTGCGAGCCTCTGGCCTGACTTGGAGGTGGTTTGGCCGGCTGTGTGGGCGGTGGTCTGGCCAGTGGTGATCTTGTATGATAAGAGAGAGGGGGCTAAGTGTGCTTGACTGATCGAGAAACAGAGAGAAGGAGGAGGTATGAGCGGTGGTCTAGCGGCGGCGTAAGGTGTGGTCTGGCCGGTGGTCTGCCGGCGTGAGATGAGAGAGAGGGGGCACAGCCGCACAGGGCGCTTGATTGTTCGAGAATCAGAGAGAAGGAGGCGGTATGAGCGGTGGTCTGCTGGCGGCGTGGGGTATGATCTGTTCGTCGACTCGTTGCCCGTCGGTGTACTGTCGCCCGTCAGTGTACTGATGAGAGAGGGGGTGTGACCGTGTGACTAACTATGGAGACTTGGTTTGAATGTCTCTGAACGAGTGAACGGGAGGAGAAGGAAAATGGGTTTGGTGAGGATAAGTGATCCACATGATTCCACGTCCCCAACACACGTCCCAATGGCCAATACACAGATATTTTGGCTAGAATATATTGTATATTTTAATGAGTATAAACGAACCAATGTTTGTTTATAAGACTCAGCTCGTGTTCGGTTCGTTAAATAAACGAGCCCTCTTGTTCACGAACATTAATAAACAAACAGCATTATGTTCAAGCTCGGCTCGTTTATTAAACGAGCCCTAAAATTGTATTCGTGTTCGATTCACTTATTATGTGAACGAACATGAACGAGTTTTAAAGCGAATGAACATCGAGCTGTTCGTGAACATCTCGGTTCATTTACAGCCCTACTCCCAGACACTTCCTCGAGTTCAGCTCTGTGCGTGTGTAGGGTGGGTAGCAGTATCCACTTTCCCTTAATTGACATCTTTTGTATAAGCTGTAAAGTGTAAACAGGTGTAATTATGGTTTAAACAACTCTGAGATTCACGCCATTTTACAACTTAAGGCTCCAGGTTTTTAATTCTATCACATAACACCTTAATGTTCTATGTCAATTGTAATTGAACTTAAAATTGTATCTCTATTAAAAAGAGGCAGAAACCAATGTGAATTCTCACTCTTTTCATCCTTTGGCAGTGGCGGTGGCGACGGCAATGATACGACCAATGTAAAAAAAAAAATCCCTCTCTTTCCTTTGTCACTCCCCTCCCCACCATGTTCTCCCCCATAACCACCTTCGAGGAAACCGAACCCAGCAACATAATTGATTCCTTGATTCCCCACTGCCACAAAGTTACTACCATCAGCCCTACGTCTTTCCCTGCTCTGTCTCCCCTTGCATCACTTGCCCCATCGACACCACCATTTGAACCAAGCCCTTAACGACAACCATCGCGAATCCAGCAGCACCACCAATCCCCCACTGCCACACCACCATCACCACCAGCCCCCCATCTTTCCCCACTCCATCTCCCCTTACATCACTCGCCACAAATTCGACACAATTATTTGAATAGTCGCCACAAAAATGCCCATTACCACCTTTACACAGATTTGTTGGTTGCTGCCACCATCATTGCAACCTACCACTAGATCTTCCCACGCCATACATGGAAGTTGACAAACACAAATATGTCGTCAACACTTAAATGAAGGCTCTGTGCGGGTATGTGCGCGTGTGGTTGTGGTTGTGGATATGAGTAAAAAACTAATTTTACACCATCTAAAACTCTACCTAGGTAATCAAGGTACCAACATATTAGGACTTAATGTTAATTATTAACACTTCAAAAACATATTGAGATAACAATATAAACCCTCAAAAATATTAAAAAAATGTAAAATATTTTTAAAAATTAACTCATATCACTTTGTAAATTATTTTCGAAAGATCTTAATTTGCGAATTATTTATCTTTGATTTCATACGTGATTTACGTATTTTAGATATGTGAGAGTTTATTTTCTTGTTAAAGTAATTTTGAATTGTTAGTAGTAAAAATTACGACCTAATATCTTACTATATTGAATAGGTAGATTTTAGAAATCGGTTTTCTATTCTTATAAAGTTTAATAAAATAATGTCACTAATATCTCTAAATTTTTTAATAATAAATTATAGTAAAGAATCATGATGTATGTGTGACTTTGATAATTAGAGGTGAAAAAAGGAACGTGATATCAAAATAAACATGATGATATGTCAAAAAATTAAAAGGGATAAAAAGGAAAGAAAAAAAACACTGAAAAAGCTTATACGTCACCACAAAAAACGCACAATGCTTCATAAATATATATATATATATATATATATATATATATATATATATATATATATATATATATATATATATATATATATATATATATATATATATATATATATATATATATATATAGGGAGCTGATCCGCTGATAGCGCTAGTAAAATGAGATATTTTGCTAGCGCGATCTGGCCGTCCATCCTGAAAGATGGACGACCCAGATCGTGCCTTTTTAGAAAACTGTCAGTCGTCCGCGAGACTGTCTCGCAGACAGGTTTTTTTACTTTTTTGCCCTCCTCCGATGTCCGCGAGACAGTATCGCGGACGACATTCAGTTCCTGACATGTGTCAGGAAAAAGGCGCCCGCTACACAGTGTAGCGGACGACCTCTAGGCTGACACATGTCAGGACCTGTCCCGTCGGTCGCTTCGTCCTTTACATATAACTCTCGCCTATTATAGATATTATTAATCAGATCGGGCAATCAGCTTTTATCAGTCCGCTATATCTCTCTCTCTCGAACATCTAACCCAAGCCACTACCTCATCTACAGCGACCCACATCTCCGGCGACATCGCCGTCCTCCCCTCAACGCCGACCTCGATGGCTTCTGGATCGGAGACCACCTACGATTTTTTTGGCAACTTGCACCTGGCAGGCAAACACTTTTTCAAAGTCATGATGCCAGAATTTGAGAATGAACTTGTAGGTCATCCCTCTTTCTCTGTATTTTCGTGTGTTAAAAGTTTGATCTTTTATTTTTCTTAACCAAAACTAACCTATTTTTTGTATTGTGTTTGGTAGGACATACCGTAAGCCTTTACCAATCAATTTACAACAATTCATGAGAGTGCAAGATTATATAGCCGTAAGGGGGCGTGGGAGGTTGAAATCAAGCTGAAGCCTGGCCGACCCCAAAAAAAGCAATTCGCAGAGAGTTAGAACGTCTTCGTGCGGCAGCATGGCCTCGAACTCAAGGACTTTGTAGTGTTTGAACACCTTGGGTGGTAGGATTTTCAAGTTGTAATCTTTGATCGGAGCGCTTGTGAAAAAATTTCGATGCCCAAATGTGAACCCTAATTTATTATTAATAAAAAAATTTATGTTCTTGTTCATTATGTTTCCAAATTTTTTTCTCGCTTAATTGTGCCATTTTTTTTCCTCGATATATTGAGATCGTTGATTGTGAATCGTACATTATTTATTGTTTATCGATATTGAGATTGTTGATTCCGTCGCTAAAACAAGTCTTCGGGCGCCAATTTATTAAAACTGCATTACGTTACATTGTATAGCTCTACTATATAGCGGACACCAAAGTCTAGCTCTACAATATTGCGGACATAAGGCCTCCGCTTAGACCAGGGTTCGGGAAGGTCGGAACTAAATGTATGGTCTGTACCAACCATTTTCTGGTCCAACACTTAGTTTTATTTTTTGGTTCTCTTTTCTGTGTTCACTATACTATGTAGCGGACGGCCTATCCAACACTTAGTTTTTTTTTGTTCTCTTTTCTACGTCCGCTGTACTATGTAGCGAACGGCCCTGCAGAACACTTAGTTTTTTTGGTTATGTTTTCTATGTCCGCTATACTATGTAGCGGAAGGCCATGCAGAATACTAGTGATTTAATGGTGGGAAACCAAGTGTTGGATATCTGTCTATCTGCAGGGCCAATGTTCAAAAAATAACAAAGTGTTCGATAATTAGTCTTTCTGCACGACCGTCCGCTACATAGTATAGCGGACGTAGAGAAGAGAACCAAAAAAAAAGAAAGAAGAGAACCAAAAAAAAAAAACTAAGTGTTGGATAGTTAGGTATTCTGCGGGGCCGTCCGCTACATAGTATAGCGAACATAGAAAAAAAAACTAAGTGTTGCATATAGATGTCCCGCCACATAGTATAGCGGACACTGTTGACGTCACAGATACCAAGGGGAACAGTTATCGGGGCTCTGACAGGAGACTTTTCTTAGCGACCGACGGGACAGGTCCTGACATGTGTCAGCCTAGAGGTCGTCCGCTACACTGTGTAGTGGGCGCCTTTTTCCTAACACATGTCATGAACTGAATGTCGTTCGCGATACTGTCTCGCGGACATGGGAGGAGGGCAAAAAGGTAAAAAAACTTGTCAGCGAGATAGTCTCGCGGACGACTGACAGTTTTTCAAAAAGGCGCGATCTGGGCGGTCCATCTTTCAGGTTGGACGGCCAGATCGTGCTAGCAAAATACCCCATTTTGCTAGCGTTATCAACGGATCAGCTCCCATATATATACATAGATTGTTTCTTGGTTAAAAAGGAAAGAGTAAGACGAATTTATGTTTCAAAGTCACATGGAATTGCAAAAACATCCCGTTGAGATCCGGCATAAATCAGATGGTATGAAGAGTTACACATATCTTCACAGCAAAAATGCAAGAAAGGAAAATACATTCAATTTTGGCAACTTGAGTGGGAGAAAACATAGTTATCAATATCGTACCGGTACTTGTCGGTACGTACCGTTTTTGCCTTCTACTGGTACGGTATCCCTTAAATTTTATACTTGTCAAAATACCGCTCGATACCTGTTGCACCGGCCGGTACACGTGATACCGGCTGAAAACTGCGTACCGGCCGAGATATTGTGTTTTGTACCGATTCCTTTAAAAAATGTAAAAGTAATAAATTTTATTAAAAAATTTATAAATTGACCATATAAAGACTAAATATAAAGACACTCTAAGTTCTATAATACTAATCAAAACCTCTATAACCTCCTGCTCATAAAATTTATTACAATTTACAAAATCATTCCTGATAAGTTTTCAATATTCACTTATCTTTGATTACTTCATACCTGTAAACTTTGATCATATTCTTTCATCTATATGATGTACTACTTTACACACACTCGCTCGCGTAGACACATGCACACACACAAAAATAACTTATTCTTGAACCCAAAGACATTATTATTTAACAAACTAGCTTATTTAAAAATTATGATAAATCAAGCTCTATAAGATAAACAGTTTATTTTAGAGGAGCTGTAAGTAAAAATAAATATGTATATATTGTTAGTTCGCCAGTGAATAAATAATACAAATAGATATTGTTGATGAAAATATTGAGACGGTACCGGTACATACCGTTTCGTGGAGAAAACGGCATGCACTCCGGTACGGTATTCATAACTATGGGAGAAAAGGAATGAAAATAGCTTTTTGTTCTTGAAACTCGAATATGTGGTTTTGCACCAAAAAAAGAAAAAAAAAACTATAACACAAAAAGTGGTGAGTTCACCTGCAGTGTTGGCTGCAAAACATATAAATGAAATTCCATCCATTAGAAAGGTGAGCGAATTGATCCCACGCACGATAGAAATAATCAGATTCAGTTGTCAACCGTCATATTGGCACAAGAAATAAAAAAAAAATTACATGCGTGGACTGTTATACAAACAAGTCCATAAGATGTTACAAAGTCATATCATTTACGAAAGAAGGCATGCCTCATCCCGAAATCAATAGCATTTGCTCACAGAATTATCTTTCGGTTGAAAAATGTCGCAACATGAGACTTTCAAAGTGATAATGAGTATTCAACATGGAATATTAAGTTATTGCCGAAGCAAAATGGCTCGAATTGACAGAAAGATGGCCCAAAGTTTTGGAATTTTGTGGAATTTGACGGAAAGATTTTGGCAGCAATCAGTAGTAGAAATAGCCTAAACCTTTCATATAATAATTACTGAGTATAGCTAGATGTTTTTAGCGGGATTATTGCATATATCTATAGCGAAAGTCTTTATTATCACTTTTTTTAACGTCATTAATTAAAAATTTAGCGATAGTCATTCGTAAATGTATTTGTGTTGACCACAATTAATAATCTTTTGTAGAATTAGACTTTTTGGTCCAGCAACAAATTAAGCAAGCTCACAAGTTCAACTAATCTCTATATTTCTAACTGAGCATGATAAAATTGAACAAGATTAAGCACTATTATAGTATAGCCTATAAGTGGATATCTATAAGCATAATTAATTCGTATAAATATACAATATTAGAGATTCGAGAGGAATAAAGATTATCCTATTAATCTGGGAGAAGGAAAGAGACGAGATAAAGTGAACTATCTTTTTTTTTATTTTTTGAGGTGCTTTTTTTTCCCCCTGAATTCAGTATTTGTTGTAGCCCCAATCAGATAAACTAAAAAGAACTCCTTTCCTTGGCGATGGATCCTTCCCAGACACTTCCTCGAGTTCAGCTCTGTGCATGTGCGTTCAGATCTATGCATGTGCCTGTGCAAGAGTAAGGTGGGTGAACAGTATCAACTTTGCCTTAACTGATTATCTTTTGTTTAAGGAGTGAATTGCAAATAACTCTATGAGATTTACATCATTTTCTCACTTAAGACTTCAGGTTTCCAATTCTATCAAATAATACCTTAATGTTTTAGAACGGTAATAATTGAACCTATAATTGTATCTCTGCTAGAAAAGGTGACGACCGTTCGCATGAGGGCCAAACCTCCCCTCAGTTATTAAAGGCGTAGGCGCACCTAAGACGCAAAACGTCCCTAAAGCCTAGGCACTAGGTGCAAGCGCGCGCTTTTTGAAATGAGGCGCAAAATAAAAATAAATAGATTAGTACATTAAACCAATAAAATCACATAAAAAAAGTCAGAACATTACAATTTAACAAATTTGAACACAAGAAAAAGTTTCAAATTTAATGAGAAGTAGTTGCTCCTAATTAAATTTGACAACGTCATCCTTATCATTAGTGAAGGCTAAAGCAACAATATTTTCATCAAATGCGAGTCATAGGCCCCAAATTGTTTTGGGATTCCTCATCAATTTCATCTTCTTATCTATAAGTGAAGTGAATGAGTATATTTATTTAAAAATGAATAACAATTGGAGACGGCATGCTAGCACAATGGGCAACAATACGACAATCGAGTGACAAAGATTTGGGGTTTTAGGTTTTTTTTTTTGTGATTTAGATATTGATTTGTTATGTTATGAAATAAAGAAAAAAATGAACAGTTGAGATGATATCATGATGCAAAAATAAAATTTTTGGGTTTTTCTTTGCGCCTCCACCGCCGCCTTGCACCTTGCGCCTAGGCGTACAAGGCACGCACCTTTTCGAATGGACTGCGCCAAGCCCTAGGCGAGGCGCAGGGAGTGCACCTTAAGCCTAGGCACGCCTTTGATAACACTGCTCCCCCTTCTAGTGTATTCTCATGCTTCTCGTCCTTTGACAGCTGTTGCTACGGCACTGTGGCAACTGTATGACCAATGTGAAATTTATATCCTTCACTTTCCCCTCTCACTCCCATTCTCACCATGTTCTCCCTCGTAACCACCTTCCTTACAACAGCTGCGAACCCAGCAGCACCATTGATCCCCTACAACATAAAAAAGATTAAATTCATTAGTACCCTAAAAGTACCCTGAAGTCTCACTTGAGGGTCACAAAGTTTAATTTTTACACATAACGGCCAGTAATTTCAAATTTGCAATAAGTAAGGACATCCGTCCAAATTCCTAATGATCTAACACTTTCTATCAGGGACAATTTTGGGATTTCATACTTGGGTATTTCAAAAGACTAATCTAAATATGGAGACTTAATGGCCAAAACCTTTCAATTCCAACCTAAAATCCCAAATTGTAATCGTAACCGTTATCTCGCCACCACAAAAAAACCCAAATCATGATCCAAACCCTAATCCCGTCCTGGAATCGAACAATGTCTTGGGGGATAAGAAGTGTTGAAGATTACGACCATGGGCAACCATTGTACAGTAAGTCTCATTTGTCAATTAACCTTAATTTTTGATTTGCTCACAATGATTTTACATATACGAGTAATGTATATGCATGCTAACAATGTCAGAGATGTATATAATAATATCATGGATGTATGTAATAATGTGATATATGTGTTAATAGTGACTCTATTTGTGCAATTATTTCATGCAAGGAACGACTCTACCTTCTTTACTATAAAATTAATCTTTAGGGGTCACTTTTACACGAGACCTCACAAAGTTTATGACCCTTGCCATGTTAGATACATTGACTACTGTGATACTGAGTGCATGTCAATGATTGAGTTAGGAAAAATATGTGACGAATTGGGCTGGATGGCTATATGAAATTCTATTACAAAATATATGTGAAGGACTTAGAGTCTGGATTAGTTAGAATGGAGATTGACAACAAATTAGTTCAAATGTGACCATTTATGCCTGAACACACAGAGATTGAAATGTATTTTGAGGAGGCTATGTTTTATGATTATTATAAAACTCATCTTAAAGAGTTAGATGCTCTACTAGGTAGAAGAACTTCAATGGCCCTAGAAGAGTTAGATGAGGATGGTAGAGTTATTCCTAATGACATGACAGTTGGTTTCTATTTTGGTGGATGGAATACTGAGATGCCTTTAGGCAGTGAAACAGTGGGTGACAATGCTGATAGGAGAGGAAACGCTGAGATGCCTTTAGGCAGTGAAACAGTGGTTGACAAAGATGATGGGGGATGGAATACTGAGATGCCTTTAGGCAATGAAACAGAGGGTGACAAGGCTGATGGGGGAGACAATGTAAACAACGAGTTGGGTGTTCAAAATGATTTAATTATGGAAACAGGCAATGTAAACAATGAGGTGGGTGTTCAGGTTGATTTAAATATGGAAGCAGAGAATACAAACAATGAGGTGGGTGTTCAGGGTGATTTAAATATGGAAGCAAACATTGATAGTCAAAGTGAACAAATGGGTGACAATGAGTTTGGTTCTGAATGTGATGATCTGTTATTTGATACAAACATAGATAGAGCTGTAGAGTTTGGCGGTACCCTAGTTGAGAAGGGGAATGAAAAGGGGAAAGTGTCATGGGGAATACAGATGCATCTGATGATGATTGTTTCTCTAATGGATAGGTACAATCTGCACGTGATTCATCTGATGATGAATTAAACAATGAATTGGACTTTGTAGAGTTTAATATTGAAAGCTCCATGGAGCATCCAAAATTTGAGTTGGGAATGATTTTCAATAACCATATACATGCAAGAGATGCCATCAAGATGTATGCTATTAGGGAGGAAAGACCAATCAAATTCTTAAAGAATAGTAGATGAAACTTAGAGCACATTGTAAACCAGAGATGCCTGAAGAAGCAACTTGTAAATGGCTTATATATATCCAGGTTCAGAGGACATGATAGTCTACAAGTAAAAACCCTAGTTGATAAGCATACATACAATAGGTCATTAAAAAATGAGCATGTGACTTCTAGATGGATGTCTAAGAGGTACATTGATGTTCTTAGGACAAACCCTAAGATGCCTGTAACTGCCTTCAGGACAACTGTGATGAGAGATGTGGTGATGAATATTTATAAGGCTTAGGTATACAGAACAAGGAAAAAGGCTATGGAACTTGTTTGAGGGATAATAGCTGAGCAGTTTTTAATGTTGTGGGACTATGCCATAGAGTTAAAAAGAATGAACCCTGGGACAACATGTGTTGTCAAATGAGTTAATGGTAGCATAGCTGAAGGACATCCAAAATTTGAGAGATTTATTGCTGCCTAAGGCCACTAAAGGCTGGTTTCAAGGTTGCATGTAGGCCTCTTGTTGGGCTTGATGGTTGCCACCTTAAAGGGCCCAATCATATGCAAATGTTGTGTGCTATAAAGATTGATCCTAACAACGAAATGTACCCTTTAGCATATCCTGTAGGTGAGTCAGAGTGCAAAGATTTGTGGGAGTGATTCTTGCAGCTATTGAAAGATAATGTAGGCATGGTAAACCAAAGTGCATGGACATTTATGTGTGATAAGCAAAAAGGTTTAGTGCTTGCATTAGAGTCCACAGTCCCAAACTCTGACCACTGGTTCTATGTGATGCATCAGCTTGGCAATTACAAAAGAGCTGGACATAAAAGGAAGAGCTTGTATGATTTGTTGGTGAGATCTGCTAAGGCTACTTAGATTTCTAAGTTTGAGCAATGGATGGAAGAACTTTAAAAGGTGAATGAAGAGTCATACAAGTGGTTGATTGAGAAACCTTTGCATCAGTGGTCAAGATCCCATTTCAACACATTCCTCAAGTGTTATATGGTATGCAACAACATATGTGAGTCATTTAATAGCAGAATTATTGAATTAAGGGATCAACCAATATTTACAATTCTAGAAGGGGTTAGGGTTCAGTTGATGAATTGGTTGCAGAAACAAAGGGATTTGGCTTCAAAATGGACTGGACATATATGTCCAAGGATACAAAACTTGATAGAATTGGGACCTGAGTAGTATACCTTGCATCCATGCCATTTCCTATTTGAATTTCAGGGGGAGTTGTTAGAGAATTATGTTAATGCTTGCTACAGGGTATAAACCTTCAATAAAGCATATGAACACATCATAAGTCCCATGCATTCTCCTGATATGTGGCCAAAATATGGCATGCCCTCAATCTTGCCATTTGACTTCCACAAACAACTTGGAAGGCCTAGAAAACTTAGGAGAAAGAGCGCAGATGAGCCTTTAAACCCAAAAAAAATCCCTAGATCTAATAGACACAGTAAGTGTACACTTTGTGGGAGAGGGTGGCATAACAGAAGAAGTTGCATGCACATATCAAGCCAAGCAGCAGCAGGAGCAGCAGCAGAACCAGTAAAACAAGAACTAACTACCGTATACTTAAGCCAGCCACCACCAATTGATGAAGATGAAGATGCAACACAAGGAAGCCAAGCACATGGTAGTGATAGAGCAGCTAGGCACATAAGAAGAAAGAAACTTCCCGTTAGTATTTGCATAACTTACATTTTTTTCGATACTTGATCATCATTACCATTCATAATGTCCTTTTGTTCACTAATGTAGGTTCAAAGACATACCCTCAGAAGCTCCACTCAAAATCCTGCTGCATCTTCCAATGCACCTCACATAAACCCCTACATGCACATGATATTGTGTAGTTTTTATGTTAAACACCACTAACCATTAAAATCCCGTATAGGTTCACATGTTTGCAGACACTTATGGGCCTATAGAGTCAAGAACCCCAGAGACAGTTAGAGCTGCTACTGATGCACATTTAACCTTTATGCAATGTCCTCAACCATTGCACAGAGGCAGGAGGAAGAAATATGCCTCTCTATCAACACTACAAGTTGCTGCAAGGGTGGGGCAACAACAAGAAGGAGCAGATTTGTTAGATGTAGGACTTTTTGAAGATAAATGTACAGCTTTTGAAAAGCTTGGTTAATTTATTGTCTTGTAATGCCTATTAAAGCTCAAACAATTGTGAAGCTTTGTGGTGTGCACTTTTGCTGTAAGTCATGTGATGTTGGCATCTTCTGTAACAGATATTGTTACTTAATGTAATGTAACTATTTATTTTATAAGTTGTATATTTTGGTTGGGAAACACAATGCTCTATTTTCTATTTATTTGACTGTCATTGACAAGAATTGGTCTGTTTAACTGCATTTGTGATAAGGATATAGTTTGGCAGAGCTAGTTAGGCTTGCATTTGTAAGGCTCCTGTTTTTGAGTTGGAAGGGTTACTGATGTTTGGCAGGGTTCATTTAAGCATTTATCAGGATGTGTATTGGATTTGCATTTGATATTGGTTTTGAATGAGTGTTTTGGCTTGCATTGAGTTGAAAGGGTTAGTGATGTTTGGCAGGGTTAATTTAAGCGTTTGTTAGGATGTACATCAGATTTGCATTTGAGTTTTGGTTTTGAATGAGTGTTTTGGCTTACAATTGGGTTTTGCATTTGGCAGAGCTATTTAGGCTTGTATTTGGGTTTTGGTTTTGCATTTGCATTTGGCATAGCTGTTTAAGCTTGCATTTGCATTTGTGTTAGGAAGTGTGCATTTATGAAACAGAGGACCAGAGGTGGTCCTCTGTTTTGATCCCTTGTTTCTCAAATTGACCATTGAACGCATTCTTTTGTCATTTCATAAGAATTTAGGGCAAACTTTTTTTTCATTTCCTCTTCAAAATGCATACACAAAATTCTAAGTTTTCAAGGTGCATACACAAGACCCTAATACACTACAAGTCCTAACTTCATTCTAAAGCATTAAGTCTAACACCTACAGCTACAGCAGCTCCAAATTCCTTTCCTAGTTATAGTTTCCCAGTTTGCATACATGATCCAATACACAAACCAAGAAACCAATATCACAAATATGAAGGCCTTTGTTTCTGCCTTTTGCTTCTTCTCTAATAAATTTAGCTTGCACAGCAATCCAGGTATCACCTCATTCGATCTTGCACAAGCTTTTCAAAAGCTGTACATTTTATCGTCAACAATTAAATGAATGCTCTGTGTAGGTATTTGGGTGTGGGGAGTGAGGTGTGTGCAGATTTGTGGTGTTGGGGGATGGCGGTGGGGACGGTGGTATTCGTTTGTGTATGCAAGGTGTGCGCGGTGCTCGGTGACGGCGATAGGGTGGTGGATTGGGCCGTGATGGCGACGGTGGCTGTAGGTGTTGGATGAGGAGACAGACAAGGTTGGGCTGTTAGTGGGTGGATGTGGCTGGATTGGTGGTTGTAATGATGATGGTTGTGGGTTGACACGGCTGGACTGGTGGATGAGCAGATTGTAGTGGCAGAGGTATAGTGGATTAGTTGTGGATTGGTGGTTGAAATTAGAGGGTGAGGAGAAGACCCTTTTTGTTTATAGGTTTGTCCCTCCTAAACAACACGCGAGGGGCCTAACCCTCCACCTTTTTTTAAGAGAAGTACAATTTTGGGCTTAACTGCAACGAATTTAGAACTTTAGAGTGGTATGCAATGTAATTGTAAATTTAGAATCTTAGGCTGAAGACAACATAAACTCTAGGAAATTATTTGCAACTTACCCTCGGCATTAAGTTAAGAGATATAAAGAAGATTATGCCGTGAGAAGCTTGTATCAAACGTCGCTAAGAATAGATAAAATGATATAATTGAGTTCCCAGTCACGTTTATTGTTGTGCTGTAGTAAGAAAATACTGAAACTTGTCAATAAGTTACTTTTCTGGGACAAGTAAGGTTTACAAAAATATATAATAATAATAATAATAGAATTGGACGCCCTCCTCAATTTATACCGGTAAATAATTGCACAAATTGATGAGTAATGGGAAAGTAAAGTTAGTGCCCGCATGGTGTTGTGGAATTTTCTGCAATTTAACTTCTAGAAGAACCGCTTTAATGACCAAGAAAACCAATCAGGTTCGGTATCCAAGTTTGACTCAGCTGACCATAGCCTAGGGTAGGAAGTCACTACGGTGCTTAAAGTATCCTATTGCCCAACTTTTTCTCCGGACGTGAGATTTAACAAAATAGAAATATTTTTTAATGACCCATGAGATTTTTGAATTTTGTTTTAATGATAGGATGTTAGAAAATTATTATTTTCTCATTTTACTTATTAATTGCACCGTGTTATATTTATTATGGTTATATCCCAAAAAATAATTTTGCTTCGTAGATGGCTGGGGGCCCCTTCACTCCTTGATGTATATATTAGTCAGCAGTGTGAGTGATCTCCTCATGCAACCAAACATGGCGGTCACTATAGACACACACTCTTATTTCTTCCTCTTCTCCACTGGGTTGCTTTCCATTCTCCTAGTTCACTCCTTCCTTAGGAGGTGCCTGAAACCCAGTAACAAGGATTTCAAATCACCTCCAAGCCCACCAGCCTTGCCTATCATCGGCCACCTCCATTTACTAAGCATCATCCTGCCCAAATGCTTCCAAGCCTTAGCTTCCCGCTACGGCCCGCTAATGAAGATCACCATTGGTGCTTCAACTTCCTTGGTCGTGTCAAACGCCAAGGTTGCGAGAGAAGTCCTTAAAATCCAAGACCTTAACTATAGCAACAGGCCGAGATTTCCGACGGGGGATTACCAGATATACAAGCGTTCGTCGTTCTTTGAAGCCGAATACGGCGCCTACTGGCGCTTTCTCAAGAAAATATGCATGACGGAGCTGCTCTCGGCGCAACAGCTCAACCGGTTCGCTGACATTCGAAAGGAAGAGTTTGTGAAGCTGTTGGAAGTCGTTTTGAGAAGTGCGAAGAAAAACGAGGCGTTTGACGTGGGAGCGGAGCTAATGAGCATGACGAATAACGTTGTTTGTAGGATGACGATGAGCACGAGGTGCTCGGAGGGATCGGACGACAGTAAGAAGATAAGGGAGTTCACTGATGGGATTGTGAAAGTGGCGGCCAAGTTGAGTTTGGGGGAAGTTTGGGGTCCTTTGAAGAAGTTTGATTTGTTTGGGTTTGGGAAAAAGCTTAAAGCGGCGTTGACGGAGTACGATGAGCTAGTGGAAAGGATCATGGTTGAACATGAGAGCAATAGGCATGGAGGTGAGAGGAAAAGGAAGGATATGATGGACATTTTGTTGGAGATTTCTGAGGATGAGAAGGCTGAAGTGAAGCTTAACAGAAACCACATCAAGGCCTTTTTGCTGGTTAGTCTTGCTGGTTAGGCCTTAATAAATATGTAAATGGCAACATAAAGATTGAGGGTTCTTAGTTCATATGTTTCAAGTTAAATTCGTTAAGATTAGGTTCTGATCATTGTCTCGATTGTGTTGTGACAGGATTTATTCATCGCGGGCACCGATACAACTGCTGTTGCGTTGCAATGGACATTAGCCGAGATTATCAACCAGCCAAAAGTGTTCAACAAGCTCAGAGAAGAGATCAAAGGGTTGTCGGATCCAACAGGCTGATCGAAGAATCGGACGCGCCCAATCTTCCTTACCTGCAAGCAGTTGTCAAAGAAGGTCTACGATTGCACCCACCGTCGCCAATGATACTGCGACAGAACAATGAAGCCTGCAAAATCAACAGCTACGACGTGGCCGCGAAATCCAGGACGATAATCAACGCTTATGCTGTTATGAGGGATCCAGACTCGTGGGAAGATCCATCGGAGTTTGTGCCGGAGCGGTACTCGACAAGTGCTAGGGAGAGCCACGAGTTCCATTACCTGCCATTTGGGAGCGGAAGAAGGGCATGCCCTGGCTCAGCCCTTGCACTGGCTGTGATGCATGTGGTGATTGGTTCTTTGGTCCAATGCTTTGATTGGAAAGTTAAAGGCGGCGAGAAAGTTAACATGGAAATTGGACCAGCCGTTTCAGGAGCCATGCTTCACCCGCTGGAGTGTTATCCCACTGCACAGGTCAATGCTTCCATCATATGTAGTCGCGTCTGACGACTTCTGTCAAAGTTTGGTCGCAAGATGTCGTAAACTGTAGGCTCTTGTGCTTACAGAGTCAACGATTTTCGTGAGCGGTTGCGGGATGGGTGAATCAAATGCATTAGATGATTCTTAAGGAACATGTTACTGTTGATGTATGTGGGTGTAAAGAGGACTATGGAAATAATGGTAAGGGAAAGACTGCAACAATTATTTACGAACGCCTTATTTTATTTGCTTTCTCATGAATAAACTTGGAATTTAAGAGTAAATGTAATTCCAATTGACGGACAACCAAGCAACAACAACAACAAAAAAACAGAGAGAAAAATTGGACGAAAAAATAAAACAAGCCAATATGAGACCCGATGACAGACTTGCGATGCCACCGCTAGGTAATACTTTTAGGCATGAAGTCCTAATTCTTGACTTAGTTATATTTCTCACTCTTTAGACTACCCCAAAGTACACGCTCTCTAAACCAAAAGTGCGATGGGTCAGAGAGAAACCTAGAGCACAATATCATTTGCTTACGTGTATCTTTTTAAATCCGGTTTTGGATACAACACTTAGGGGCCGTTTGACGGGTTTTTTTTTGCTCTTTTTTTTTTTAGTTTTAAAAATTGGAAAAAATGGGTGTTTGGTAACTCTTTTTATTTAAAAACCCACTTTTTAAGTTGTAGAGTAAAAAAAAAAGAGAGAGGAAAAAGCTCTTTTTTTTTCACTTAAATTTTTTTTTGAGACCTTCACCACAACGCACCCACCGCCGGCAGCCACCGCCGGCAGCCACCGACAGCCACCACCGGGCAGCAGTGGGCGGTGGCCTCCACCGCTGGACGGAGGCCACCTCCGGCCACCACCGCCAGCTGCCACCGCCTATCGTCGCCAGACAGCAACCACCGACAGCCACCTCCGGCCGCTGGCAACCACCACCGGGCGGCCACCTCCGGCCGCCGACAGCCACCATCGGCAGGCAACCACCTCCGGCCAGCACCGTCGACAACTGCTACACCCCACCACCGCCACCACCACCGCAAACCACCAAAAAAAAAGTCAAAATAAAAGGGTTACCAAACACAAAAAAAAAAACTCAAAAAAAAGGGTAATCAAACACTCATTTGTTTTTGTAAAAAAAAAAAAAATTAAACTGCTCTTTAAAAACTGACAACTGAAAAACAACTGTGTCAAACAGACCCTTAGTTTTGGTTATTTCAAGTTTTATTTTTGTTGTGTCATGTCAACTAGTTTAAATGATAGAAAAATTACAATTTTTTGAATTGTATCAAGAGTTTCAAGATTTTTGGAGGTCACCATTCAAAAATTTTCAACTTTCCAAATAATATGCTTGGACAATTGGAAGCTACTAGCGATATGCCCTATGATACAGTTGAAGTGTTTTGAGGAAATTAAGGCATTGTAGTAACATGTTAAACACAAAATATATTGTTCTTGGAAGTCATTAATTCCTAATTTTTCTGAACAATAGGAAACTTCGTAAAATTCATGATCTATTAGGATTTGTTGCCGTGAACTAGAAACACAAGAGTTCAATAAAATTTGCGAACATAAATAGCTACAATTGCCATTTTACATTCTTGATGCAATATGGACCGAAAGTTGATTCTCTTAAAATTTATCAAAGTATCCAACTCAAGGTCAATCGGTTATGAGGAAAGAAGCTATAAGGCTTATATGCATTATAATATAATGTATTATTTAGCCGATGTGGATTTATATCTCTCAAGAGCCTCCCCGACCAGACTAATTTTTGAGTGGACCAGCACGTAGAGATTAGACTAGAGGGCAATGGATGAATTATTTATTGGATTGTTAGTTGGGCATGGATCGATCAGCTCTGATATCATGTTTAAACATCTCACTTGAAACCAATATGCTATAAGGGAAGAGGTCTACAATGCATAAATATTGAAGTACTATTAATTATTTACCAGATATGCAATTTACATCTATCAACACGATTATCTCATATTGAATTTAAGGGTTGAATTTATTATTTTGTTTGGAGACTGCTTTATACATTTTTTTTTTGCTATTCTTACCTCTCACTCCTGAAATAGGTAGAATTTGTCTAAAATGTTCGATATATTATTGCAGATGCTACAATCTAAACCCACCCCCATCTATTGGCTTACTCAGAGAGGAGTAGAGCTACTAGTGTAATTGAGTGAGCGAACTCGTTGATGCTATAAGATTCACTCCTTTGTTAAAATATAAAAATATAGAGGTGTCCCGTTAATGGTTGGTGTGAGCACCATTTTAATGAAATCCAATCTAGTCTAGTGTTTTAGTATGGAAGTGCGACTTTGCGCAAATGGAAACGGACAGTCCTTACACTCATTAATATAAGCAAACTGTTGGCCCCATGGTCCAAATATTGATGTAGACGCTACACATGCTAGGAATAGCTCTTCCGGTCTGACATTCCAAATATCCCATCTTAGATAAAGCTTAAACACATCGCTTTGCATGAAGAAGGGAAAGACATTCAACACTAGACGAGTATCACCTTGATCTCGAGTGAAGAATGGTTTGCTATATTCATTGTCTCGCCTAAGGATTTTTTTCATTTACCTAGTATGCTCGACTCCTCTCCATAACTCTGCTCTAAGCCCCTATTCTCCCAAACTCTCACCCACTCCCAAATAAACAGATACCCACTCACCGACGACCGGCAACGACTGATGGGACTCGACAGGGGCTCCTCGACTCTCTCTAGCCTTAGCTTAAATCCAAAACGAACAAGACAATCGACTAGCAGCGGCGGTCTTCTTCAGATCTAGAACAACAGTCAACTGAAGAAGAAGCAGAGACTGACATGGCAACAACAGCGAGGCGAGAATTTACTAGCCAACAACCCTCTGCCGACGATGACGCACTGAGAACTGATGACCTGTGACCGTTCAATAGTCAACTGCCTTCATCATTTTTGTTACCAAATGAATGGGGTTCGTTGCCATGTGGAGGTGCCACAAAGGATGCAGTCTGAGAGTAAGGCTCCCTCCCCAGACAGGTTGTGAGGGCTGGCAGTGCTCCGCAGGCAAGGTGACGACGAACAGGGCTGGCGGTCGACAGTTCGAGGGTGCAGTGTCAAGGGTTCGATGTCAGGAGTCCAAATGTGTTTCTCTCACTAGAATTCTAGAGAAAATGGCTTTTTAGAGAGAGAAAGTGAAAATGCCAAATAAGAGAAAAAGAATCCTTGAATAAACTTTAAAGTCCACTATTTATAGGCAAAACTATGAATGTGTCATCAACTGACACGTGTTGTCCCCTAGGAGCAACACATCACTAGGGGGTCCAAAGTACTGATTCTCGTTGGACTGTCGGTCCTCAAGTTGGTGCTGCCCTGCCCTTGCAGCATCTATGTGCCTGTCTGAGGAGACTGATCATACCGTGGTAGCATGGTCAGAGTAGCCCATTGCCCCAGCCACTAGTCCAAGCCCTTACTGAATCCCACAAGGTGCGTCAAGAGACGCGCAGAGAACCTGACAGCAGTCAACTTCCAGGCAGACTAGGCGCGATGCCCTCCAAGGACCTGCTCTCATCCCGGAGTGGCCCAAGGGTCATTGCTTTGGTGGTGTCGACGATCAATAGTAACATGAGTGGGCATGGTCGCCGCTCAGTGCTTAGAGTCCGTTGCGGGTAAGTATTCATGTCGAAGCCCCCCATGAGTGATGTTGATGGCTTTAAAGTTATGCCGACGATGGCTTTACGATTGTGAGCCCATCTCGCTGCGAGGGCCGGAGCCCATTGGGTGATTATGCCTGCGATGGCCTTAGGGTTGTGAGCCCATCCCACTGCGAGGCCGGAGCCCGTCCCACTGCGAGGGCCGGAGCCCCTGGTGATTGTGCCGGCAATGGCTTTAGGGTTGTGAGCCCATCCCACTGTGAGGGTCGGAGCCCCCGGGTGATTGTACCGGCGATGGCTTTAGGGTTATGAGCCCATCCGAGGGTTGGATCCCTCCTGGTGATTATATCGGCGTTGGCTTTAGGGTTATGAGCCCATCCCACTGCGAGGGCTGGATCCCTCCTTGATTATATCGGCGTTGGCTTTAGGGTTGTGAGCCCATCCAGCTGCGAGGGCCGGAGCCCCCGGTGATTGTGCCAGCGATGGCTTTAGGGTTCTGAGCCCATCCCGCTGGCACGTAACATGATTACGGTGCATGGGTGTGATGACTACCGTCACGAGACAATACCTAGTGACGAGGCACATATCATGAGAGTGGCATGCGAGAACGGCGATGAGTGTTGCAGAATGATGCCTAGATGACGATGCGCGTTCTTGAGCAACGATTGTTGCAATGACGATGTGTGGGTGACAATGGGCATCGCGCGACCAATGGTGGTGGGTGAGCATTGGAGAACACGTTGAGTGAGATGTCAGCATCGGTAAGCCGGTTCCCTCCCTCAAAGACAGGGGTGGCCAACCCCGAAAGACAAGGTTGGCCGACCCCCAAATACAGGGGTGGCCGAACCCCTTGGAAAGATGGTGGCCGACCCCCTTCTCAGAGGGGTGGCCTATCCCCTTCTTAGAGGGGTGGCCGACCCCTTGGGGGAAATCTGCACTTGAGTTCAATTGTCGTCCGAACGTTTGGGGCATGAAGCACTTTGACCGGATGATGGCATAGAGCAATTTGACTAACAAACGGGTGATGTGTCACCCAACATAGGTCCCTTAGCAGGCCTTGGGGTGCGATCTGGATAGGTTGTGAACATAAGCTCCCTGCATGCGGGGTGCACGGAGGGGCAACCCGAGCGGGCGCCGCACGCATGAACGGTGCTTCTTGCAATTAGGTAACGGTAATCATAAAGTATGTAAAACAAAGTAACGATGTGGTTTAATGATACACAGTGCGTCAGAAACAAAAATTGAGAGTGAAAAGGCTTAATAGGTGAAAAAGTAAAGATGGTGGATTTTTGGGGGCAAAAATGTGGTTTTGAATGTTGAATGGGTGGTTGAGATTTTAAGGTGGCCCACCTCTATAAATAGTGAAAGGGGGAAGAAATTTTGCAAAAAAAAGCTCATTTGCAACTTTGATCAAGAGATAGAGGAGTGAAAAGAGAAAAAACACAAAATGGTGAGAAAGGCAAAGCAGGTGGCTGAAAGGTCAGCCTGAGATGGGGGTCGGCCCGGCCAGGGGGTCTGTGGGGGTGGATAGAGGGGAAGAAGGGAGGATGGAGGACATGGGAGAAAGGGGAGGGGGATCGGCCGGGCGAGGGGATCGGTGGGGTCACCCAGGGGGTCAGCCAGCACGAGGGAGAGGAGAAGAAGAGAAGGGAGGGAAGAAATGGGGGAGAGGGGATGGGGTTGGCCACACGGGGAGGGTCGGCCACCCCAGGGAGGTTGGCCGGCCAAGGGGCCCCAGCCAAAGCTGCAGTCATGGGGGAAGGGAAAGAGAAGGAAGGCGAGAAGAAAGAGGGTCGGCAATGCCAAGGTCACACCTGCCAAGCCAGTGCCCGTTCTGAGGAAGCTGAAGCACAAGATGTTGCCAAAGCTGCAAGGTGGGGCAGCGAGCGCAGCGCGGCCACCGTGGGTTGTCACGACGGAGCCAGTGCTGGTGCCACCAATAGACGATGCCGCAGCTACTCCAGGTGGGGAGACGGGAATGTCGTTGGATGTTGACGATGCGTTGGTGAAGACATACGATCCATATCCGGACAAGATGAACACGTTTCTGGGAGTGAAGGGGGTAGTACTGGCCATACCTGACTGAGAGTTATGGAGGAAGCTGGCCATCTGGGTGGCTGATGGTGCGTTCACAGTACCTTGGAGTGGTGCGTCGATGGGCGAGGAGCCATGAGCGCCATCACCATACGTGCGGGGTGCCGAGCTGGGAAGAGGCACCCGTGTATTCATCGAGGTATGTGGTGGGGTTGTTGGTGGAGTGGGAGGATATACCCTGGGCACCTGTAGTGTTCAAGGGACATGGTGCGATGCCAACCAGGTGGTACTTCTAGTGTCAGCACATGGTGGAGACACCGTCGTGGTAGGCGCTATTGTAGACGTTGGGGTTGCTGCCAGCGGTGAGCATTACGGGGAGGGCCTGGAGTTGTATAGGGATACGCCCGGGATAACCCTACTACTGTCGAGGTGGAGCACTCAGACACATACCTTTGTGACTGAGTTTGGAGAGATCGGGCCAACGCTGCTGGATGTGATGATGCTGACGGGGCTGCCAATGCAGGGAGAGTTGGACGCGTGTGTGACACGGCTTAGTGGTGAGGAGCGTTTGTTACAGACGCAGTTGCTTGATATTTTATAGAAGACGAGGCAGCACCAAAAGGGGACATACGGTGGGTGGCTTCGACTGTTCTATGGTACGGCGCAGGCAAGGTCGGGGCAGAGATTGGGCGATGTTGCTCATTTTGTGATGGGGCCGAATCACAAGGACGAGCGGTATGAGATGGTGGCCTTCCTAACAATGTTCTTATTGAGGTGAGTATTGTACTTTCCATAGATCGTATGTGTGCTTATGTGACTTTATTTGATGTCGCGTATAATGAGTTGTTGTTTGCTTGCAGATTTGTGTTTGAAGGGATGCCAGAGGATGGCATTTCTCTGAGGGTAATTCCCCTGGTGATTCGGATGGTGCAGGGGAAGCACGTCGGGCTGGCTCCTGTGTATCTGGGCACCCTGTATTCGCAGCTAAATTAGTTTGTGAATGACGTGAAGCAGTCGCATGGGCGGTACTAAGTGGTGACGTACGTGGACTGGATGTTTCTGCAGAGGTACTTGTACGAGTGTTTTCCAGATTATCGGCCAGAAAAATACCCGCACGAGCATCTAGTACCGACGATGAGGACGGTGACGCATGGAGGCAAGTCACAGGAGGTGGCACTGTGGTGTAGTGGGTCACGGGCGTTTGCATGGGCAGGCATTAAGAGGCCGGATTATCCGCTTTCACGGCTGATAGATTCGCGTGAGGCGTGCTTTGTGCGGCTGTACAGAGATATGCATGCGTCGTATTGAGTACCCCCTGGTTGCTCGTGCTCTTGGTGGCCTATTTTTTCGGTTGGCTTTCGGTGATGACTGACGATGGTGGGAAGCCTGCGGGGAACCTGTATTACGTGGCCCGGTATTGCCCAGACCGGTTGTCGTTGGCGTTCGGCTATGACTTGGAGCCGCCGTGTGGATACCGCTGCCCGTGGAGTGTGATGACCGCATTTGGGTACACGAGGTATGATAGAGTCTGTGAGTGGCCAGCACCGGTGACAGAGTGGAGACGGCCGGGGACAGCGGTAGTGGGGGCAGTGACCGTGGAGTACGCACAGTGGTGGGAGCGACTGCGAGCAAGTTGGGCAGGGTGGTTGGCACAGCCATCGGGTACACATCGCCTGGTGGACGTGTTCGCATGTGACCGGGCATTGAGCTTGAGATCAGCGACAGCTGCAAGGCAGGCTGGCATGCTGGTGCTAGTGTCAAGGAGTGTTGCTGTGGGCTCTGAGAGAGATCTAGATGAGGAGGGCGAAGGGTCTGAGGATGAGGCCCCGGGGGAGGACCGCGAAGAGGAGTCGGCAGTGCGGCACCGCAGGTGCCAGGGGCTGGCAAGGGGCCGCTGTCGGCGCTTCGAGTTGGTTCGTGGAGAGTGCTCGTCAGGCAAGTGCAGACACTTTGGGCTCACGTCTGGCAGGGTCAAAGAGGCCGCGAGAGGCATCGGAGGAGCCAGCGGTTGAGGTAAGACTTACTGTTACTATTTTTTTATTAAGTTTTGTTTATTAATGTCATAATAGAAAAATGTTGACGTACTGACGGTTCCTTTGACAGGAGTATGAGGAGCAGACGGTGGAGGGAGTCGGTGATGCAGGTGCGGCTGCAAAGGCAGAGGAGGCGGTGGCAGTTGAGGTAGATGAGCCGGCAGGCAGGGGTGAGCCGGAGGTGGCTGATATGTCGGGGGCTAGCGTGAGTGGCAGGGTGAGTCCACTGTCGGGTGCTGAGGAGAGAGTGAAGGAAGTGTATGGTGGATCGGTCGACGAGTCGTTGATGTTTGATGCCAGTGGCTATTGGTGGACAGGCATAGAGATGGAGGCCATGGTAGGTGAATGGGAGGACCCGGTGGAGTTAGAGCCTACGGTGGCAGCCCAGGTTCATGAGGTAGAGATTCTGGTGCAGCCTGTTGCAAAGCGTCAGCAGGACGCATCGTCAGGGTCGGCTGTCAAGGCAGGGGCAACATTGATGGCGATGCACTCGATGACTGTCGGTGCACAGGCAGAAGGAGGAGTGCGGGAGAGGCCTGTGGTGGTAGGGAGTGGTGTAGCGGTTGGGGAAGCGAGTAGGGGATCGTCGAGTGGGCAGGCCAACGTCGTATCGTGGGAGAGCCTCCAGTTGCCTACTGAGACAGTGCGCCGGTTGGAGCTGGTGAAGGCAGCGTACCCATAGACGTTTGAGGGAGTGACTGTGGGGAACCCAGTGCTGTAGAGTTGGGTGTATGCAGGGTTCGTAGAGTGGTTACTGCCCTTTGCGAGTGTTCCTGCGGCGGGCTGGTCGACAGAGTTCATTGAATGGTCGCTGAAAGAGTTTGCATCGTTCACCTCTATGGGTTTACAGTTGGATTGGCTGGCCAACTTCTTGAGGTCGAGGAACGAGGGCGGTGCTGTGGGGGAAAGGATGGCCTTGGTGCGGATGGAGGAGGTGCTGCTCGAGAGGAGGTGCACAGGGTTAGAGGTGGAGCGGTCAGAGATTAATAGAGAGCTGGTCGTGATCGACAGCGAGGTGGCAGAGATAGAAAGGCAGCTGACCAATCTAGAGAGACAGCTGAGTGACCAGAGGCGGCGGGCTGATGTGGAGGTGCGAGAGGCTGAGTGTCTGAGGCAGCAGGCTGAGTTCGAGGCGAGATGGTCGGCGCTGCAGGTTCAGCGTCACACATTGCAGGCGTTTAGCTCTCATCTGTTGGCAGCGTTGTTGTCTAGCTTTCTGTAGGGCCTACGATGGATTGATGTATAAACAGCGCCCGATAGTGGCCGAAAAACTTCATATGTATATATATTTCTTGTTGATGTTATGAGCATGGCTGTGTGCTGTCTTATTGGCGCTTGTTGTGGATGCATAGTGTTTTTGTTTTCTATTGCGATTGTCGAATGTCTTGTGTCTGATGGTTGTCTATTGGTGTTCCCCCCTTCCCGTGGAGGGCAAACAACTTAGTGACCAGAAGTGAGTAAAAAGGTAGGCTAAGGATAAACGTATGTAGTGAACAGACTGTATATTGATAGTGCTCAGATCAAAATGCCATTACATAAAAAGGAACTTGTAATAAGCAACAAGAGTTACAAGTCAGTACATGTGTGTATATACAACAAAATGCTGTGTAAGTGTTCTAAACTGCGGGAGGGAGGTCGGGGGGAACAAGCTGCAACTGGTCATGCATAATACTTCTTTAGGTAGCGACCGTTGACAGTGGCCGTGAGCTATCCATCATCTGGGTTGAGCAGGAGGTAAGAGCTGTTGCTTCTGGCTGTATGCACTTCAAGTGGTCCCTCCCAGTTGGGTGTGAACTTAGGAGCTGACAGGTTGGCCCGTACATGCTTGGCGGCTTGGAGGACAAGGTCGCCCTCTACAAAGGAGCGAGGTTTGACGGTCTTCCCGTAGGCTTTGACAAGTTGCTGTGGTATTTCTTCATTCGGCGCATGGCGTTGGCTCTTTTTTTATCGAGGCCCTTAAAGGCCATCATTCTGGTTTCCTCCTCCCCGAGACCACTGCTGAGGGATAGTCAGGCTGAGGCAACCGCGACCTCAGCTGGTACCACACACTCGTCCCCGTAGACAAGGGAGAAGGGTGTGGCCTTCGTGGCTGTGTGTCTGGAAGTTCTGTAAGCCCAAAGGGCATGGCTTAGCTTTTTGGACCAAGATCCGCTTGTGTCATGAACCATGCATGACAAAACACACAACATGGTTTTGTTGGAGGCTTCAGCTTGACCGTTGCCTTGTGGATAGTAAGGGGTTGATGTGGTGTGATTGATGTCGTCCGCTTCCATGAGAGTCCGAACATCCCGGTTGATGAATAGCGTGCTGTTGTCAGAGATGATGCATCGGGGGATTCCGAAGCTACAGATGATGTGATCGCGCAAGAAGTTGGCAATGGCGCCCCCCGTGGCTCTTCACAGAGGTATGGCCTCAACCCACTTTGTGAAATGCTCCGTTGCGACCATGATCCATATGTGGCCTTTCGACAGCGGGTGTATGGGACCGATAAGGTCAAAAGCCCAAGAGTGAAATGGCCAAGGGGCCACGATCATACGAAGGTCGGACGTTGGCATGTGCATTCTATCAGCATGTCTCTGGCAGGGTTGGCAATGTCGGACATGAGAGATGGAGTCAGATTCCATGGTCGGCCAATAGTACCCCAACCTTAGCAGTTCTGCGTACAGCTTTTGCAATCCCTAATGCTCCCCACAGGCACCATTGTGCACTTCATTAATTACTTCCACGGCCAAGGCACCCTGTAAGCATCGTAGGGTGCTCCCTGAAAACCCTTTACGAAATAACTCGCTTTCTGTCACAAAATATTTGACCGATTTGCGCTTGATAGATCGTGCCAAGCTACGGTCCGGTGGTAGGAGCCCATGAGTTAGATATTGTAGGAATGGCTGATGCCAGTCACCCTCGACGTTGATGACAAGAGCTTCAGCGCTATCTGGCGCATACAGGCATTCTGAACAATCCTGTTGTACATCCGAAGCGTCTTTGGCCATGGATGGCCAAAAGAGGCCCATGCGCTGGAGGCGACGGTATAGAGGGGGGCCGTCGAGACCACAACATTTCTGATAACCTTATGCTTTGCTTCTGCCGGGGCCAAGCATCTGGCCAGAGTGCCTCCATGACATCGTCTGTACAAGACATCTCCCAACATCAAGAAATCTGTGAGGGTGGAGGCAGAAGCAAGAGATGGTGCCTTAAGTTGGTCGACGATTGCCTGCCTCCAATCACCGGCAGTAATGTCTTTTGGGACTAAATTCAATGCTGTGCATGGTATGGCCCTTCTGATAATGGTTAGCATTCGCTGTTCACCGTCAACTTTGATCTTTGATGCGATCGTGGCCAAGCTGTCTGCATGTCGATTGTGGCACCTGTTGTGATGTTCATATTGGACATGGCCAAGTCTTCCCTCCAAGTGTTGTACCAGGGCGCGATAAGGTGCCAAAGCTGGCTCCTTGACTGTGAACTCTCCGTCAGCCTGCTTCATGATCAAGTTTGAGTCCCCCTTTATGCATAATGATTTAGCCCCCATACTGGTAGCTAGCATGAGGCCGATGACAAGGGCCTCATATTCAGCTTCATTATTGGATACCGGGAATACAAGCTTGAAGGATAGGGATGTGGTAACACCCTGTGGATTGCGAAGGACTATACCGGCAACCCCCTTGCCGGAGGGGAGCTCCATCAGGACCTTTTCTAGTGGCTGAGCCGTCAAACTCAAGTGTCCATAATTCATCTATGTCAGAGATCAGGGCAATCTCTCCCCAGGCAATTGATCTGAGGTCGGTTCATACTGTTGGTGCGGGAAGAAGGCCAGGAGGTCTGCAAGTGCTTGGCTCCGTAGAGCTGTAGGATTCTTGATGGATAGGCCGAACTCGGCCAATAGCAATAACCAACGGGTAAGTCGCCCAGACAGGGCAGGGCATGTGAGCATGTATCGTAGTGGATCAGCCTTGGTGACAAGCATGATTTGGTAGGACAAGACGTAGTGTCTAAATTTCTGTGAGGCGTAGACCAAGGCAAAGAAGTGCTTTTCTAGCTCGGAATAATTGGCTTCGGTTCCCCTGATTGACCAACTGAGGTAATAAACTGGACGCTCCACCCCGTCCACTTCTTGGGCAAGCAAGGCCCCTGTGGACCTGGGGTGGAGGTTAAGTAAAGCAAGAGTGGAATACCCCGCTGGGGCATGACCATGGTCTGTGGTGACATGAGGACCACTTTGATTTGTTCGAATGCTCGTTATTGGGGAGCACCCAAATCCACAGTGCGCTTTTGCGCGTCAAGTGCTGGAAGGGCATGATAAGTTCGGCCAAGGCAGGGATGAATCGACAAAGATAAGAAACCTTGCCGAGGAAGCTCTTCAACTGTCTGGTGCTCTTGGGTGGGGGAATTTCTTGGATAGAAGCAGCTTTAGAAGGGTCAACGTCGATGCCCTGTCGACTGACCAAGAAGCTGAGGAATTTGCCGGAGGAGACTCCAAAGGCACATTTCAGCAGGTTCATCCGCATGTTGTACTGGCGACAATGATCAAAGACTGCTCTAAGGTCAGTAAGGTGATCACTTTCCTTTTTGGACTTGATGATGAGATCATCGACGTAGTCCTCTACTGTGTGGTGTATCATGTCATGGAAGATGGCGGTCATGGCCCGCTGATAGGTAGCACCCGTATTCTTGAGACCGAAAGGCTGACTTTCTAACAAAAGTTATCCATTGGAGTCCGAAAGGCTGTCTTGGCACAGTCGTCTGGATTCATTCAAATTTGGTTGTAGCCGGCGAAACCATCCATGAAGGACAGGGTCTCTTGTCCGGCGGCAGCCTCTATAAGCATGTCGATATTGGGTAGTGGAAACTCATCTTTGGGGCACGCTTTGTTCAGGTCGCGAAAGTCAATACAAACGCAGACTTGGCCATTCTTCTTTTGGACAGGGACAACATTAGCCAGCCATATGGGATGAGTAATTGCCTCGATAAAGCCAGCTTGCAGAAGTCGCTCTATCTCTTGCTTGATCTTCAATTCGAGCTCGGGGCAGAAAGATTGCGGATGTTGTCAGACAGGGCTGAACCCGTTAGCAATGTTGAGATGGTGTGTCACCAAGGCAGGATCCAACCCAGGCATCTCATTGTAACTCCATGCCAATACGTCGTGATATTCGTGGAGGAGGGTAACCAATTCCTCTCTTCGGCCCGGGGCGAGTTTTGTACCAATGTATGTCAGTCGAGGTTCTTCGCCCGGGTCAGCCAGGTTAATTTTTTCGAGATCTACTCGGCCTATAGTCCAGGGCTGTCTTCATAGCAGGGTGGGGCAGTGCCTGGGGTAAGCTCGGGGTCTGGCGGGCAATGCTCGGTCGTACAACACCATTCTGTCTCCCTAGGCTGGTCAAGATCGAGGGGGTCAGATGACGAACCACCTGGAACCCCCGTACACCGTCATAACTGGTAGATCATTTTTTTGTCTTTGACGATGCGATGGAAGATGGGTTCAGACTTGTGCTTTTTGGACTTGGGGGATGAAGGCGTGGAATTGGTCATGACAGTAGGCGGCGGTACCGAGGCTGATGCTTTATTTTTGTTGCTTTTCTTCGATTTAGACTTGGACCTGGTAGGCTTGTTCCCACACAGCTCATCCCAATCTGGCCATTTGGTGGAATGGATGTGAGTGGCATTCTCACTATCCAAGGCAAGCTCAGTGAAGAAGGAGGCCTCGGCGAAGTAAGACTCGGCACATTCGAAAGGGGCCCTGGTTGCGGGGATCGTCATTGCTACCTCATGTCCCACAGAACCAGCCACCAGTTTCACACATTAGTGGTACGTTGAAGGGACGACTTTGTTAACATGAATCCAAGGTCGTCCAAGCAAGAGGTGGAAGGAAGACTCGCTGTCTATCACATGCAAAGTAGTGTCGCAACGGACAGTTCTGACCATGAGGTCGACAGTGATATGGCCAAGGTGGTGAGAGGCATGATGTTGATTGAGGCGCTGCAGTCGACTAAGGCACAGTAGAAGCCTATGCCATTAACGGTGCATTCGAGATACAACAGTCGGTTCTGGTGTTCAATTGGTGGTAAGTCCTCGTCCGAGAAAATGAATGCGGTAAAAGGGATACGTCCAAGTTCAGCTTGGGCGGCGAAACATTTGGGATCGAGACCTGTGGTGATCTCGATCAGACAGTTTGAGAGATAAGTCCGTGCTGCGGGTGAAAACCCCATTTCATCAAAAAAAGCCTTTAATCTTCGTCATTTGACCAGCTGAGGACACTGGCTGAGGAGTAGAAGGTACACAAGGCGTGACAATAGGAAATACCTCCGTAGGAGCTTCGGGGACGAAAGACTCAATGTGGTCAATAGCGGCCATGAGCACCTGATGCTCTCGATTGTTGTTGCCATGGTTCGGGTAAGGGTCCTTACACACATCGTTGTTCTTTCGCAACTGTAGGTCGCCTAATACGACCTTCCTTGCAAAGATAGCTCGTAGTGCATTGCAGTTTTTGAGAGGATGGCCAAGGGCTTGATGGAAAGGACAGTAGTTGGGTCTGGTTCTTTGAAGTTGTTGTCATTGACGACTCATTATGTCAAGTGCTTTTTCACCGTATTCAAATCACATGGAAAGGAAGGGGGAGTCTCATGTTGTCTTTGTTTGTCAGAGCGTTGGTCCCCATCTGGGAACTGGCGCTTGAAGCCAGTGTAGTTGTTGATGTTGTTGTTGGTGGTGCTATTGCTGTTGCACTGAGTACTGGCTATGTTTGCCAAGGCCAGCAATGCATTCTGCGGGCGAGGCTTCCACGCTTTGATGGGGCCGACCGTCTCGTAAGTATGCTGGGCCGTTTCCTTGAGGAGCCCACATGACTTCAACTGTAAGTTCTCGATGTGTACCCGGTAGATGTCATACATGTTTTTGATGCATATGGGAACCAACGTCTCATCTTTACTGAAATATGTACACTTGAGGCATTTAAGGTGAAAACGGTGTACATATTTGGTTAAGTCTTTGCCGGGATTCTGGTGTATGTCGGCGATGTCCACTATGGTGACGCGTTCAGCTTCGTAGTGGAATTTGCCTAAGAATAGTTGGGCCATTTCATTCTAAGAATGGATTGTCCCCGTAGGGATCTGATGATACCAAGTGTATGCCAAGCCTGTGAGGGACTTGTGAAACTCCCTCAGCTTCAAACTATCACCCAGGCCATACGGCTCTGATGAGCCGACAAATCTTGTCAAGTGCTCACGGGCGTTGCCTTCACACACGTTAAAGAGCACGAAATGGGTTGCTTGTATTTGAGCAGGTATGGTATGGTGGCTATTTCGTTTGCATACGGTGCGTGGCCTGTAAGTCACGCTGATGAGTTGGGTACAGACTGTTGTGACAGCCGGCAGAGGAGTTCTTCGAAGTCGGCTTTGGAGACATAATGAGAGGGTGATTCCTCCTGGCCAACTAGGGATGATGGCTGGCTGGGGCTCCGCGAGCCCCCGAGCCCCCTAACGATGCAACTTGATGAGTAAGAACGGCATAAGGATGATACAGTGCAGGTGTTACCATGGGTAAGTGTGCGACGGCATGGGTGGGTGGGCGAGGCATATCCATCACTTGGTCAATTTTTTTATGTTGCTCCGTTGGGTAGGGGTTAGGCTCCATCTCAATGGATTCATGAGTTTTAAAAGAACTTCTGGTTGGTACATGTTAAGGTGCAACAGCAGGGAGGACTTGTTGCAACATTGGTCCAAGGTCCGGTTGCGGTCTGTGTGATGGGATCGCGAGATGCAGCGTGTCAGCTACAGGCAGGGAAGATGTCGCGAGTCCTACCGCCAGGGGTCTGGAAGGTTAAGGCGGCGGTGGTCGTGACACTGGGGCCTGGGTGACGTTAGGGGACGACCCAGGTCCTGCAGGCTGGATCGGTGGAACAACTTACTGTGAGGCCATCGCCTGTATGGATTTTTGCATTTCCACTATGGCGGTCATAAGAGTGGCTTACGAGTCTTGTATGCTGGCTATAGTAAGAGTGAACTACTTGATGGCCGTATTGACTGCAACTTGCACATCAGGTGCGAGATGGTCTTGGGGACGTATGGCACTAGTCCCCTCTTGTTCATCCGAGTGGTCCCCTTCTTGCACAGTATGGATAAGGCCCTAGCTGGTAGCCCTCATAACTCTTCGTTGTACATGCATGGTGCCTAAGTGCAGCAGACTGCAACACAATGCTCACCTCCCCAGCGGAGTAGCCAAATGAATGGGGTTCGTTGCCACGTGGAGGTGCCACAAAGGATGCAGTCGGAGTCAGCTTCCAGGTAGGAAAAGTGGGAGGCAGCAAAGATAGAGTAAGGGCTGAGAGCAAGACTCCCCAGATAAGTCACGAGGGCTGGCAGTGCCGTGCAAGCAAGGCGACGACGAACAGGGCCAGCAGTCGACAATCCGAGTCGAGGGTACAGCGTCAAGGGTTCGATGTTAGGAGTCCAAATGTGTTTCCTTACTAGAATTTCAGAGAGAATGGCTTTTAGAGAAAGAAAGTGAAAATGCCAAATAAGAGAAAATAATCCTTGAATAAGCTCCAAAGTCCACTATTTATAAGCAAAAATGTGAATGTGTCATCAGCTGATAGGTGTCATCCCCTGGGAGCGACACGTTACCAGGGGTCCAAAGTACTGATTCTCTGTTTGACTGTCAGTCCCCAAGTACATGCTGCCCTGCCCTTGCAGCATCTCTCTGCCTCTCTGATGAGACTGATCATACAGCAGTAGCATGGTCAGAGAAGCCCATTACCCCAGCCACCAGTCCAAGCCCTTACTAAATGCCACAAGGTGCATCAAGAGACGCGCAGAGAACCTGACAGCGGTGAGGGTTGCCAATGTAGCCAACTGCCAGGTGGACTAGGCGTGATGCCCTTCAAGGACCTGCTCCCATCCCGGAGTGACACGGGGTCATTGCCCTGGTGGTGTCGATGATCAACAGTAACATGAGTGGGCATGGTCACCGCTCAGTGCTTAGAGTCCGTTACGGGGAAGTCTTCGTGTCAGAGCCCGCCCGTAAGCGTGATGTTGATGGCTTTAAGGTTGCGCCGGTGATGGCTTTAGGGTATGACCCCATCTCGCTGCGAGAGCCAAAGTCCGTCGGGTGATTATGTCAGCTACAACCTTAGGGTTGTGAGCCCATCCCGCTGCGAGGCCGGAGCCCCTGATGATTGTGCTGACGATGGCCTTAGGGTTGTGAGCCCATCCCACTACGAGGGCTGAAGCCCCCCGGTGATTGTGTGGGCGATGGCTTTAGGGTTGCATGCCCATCCCGCTACGAGGGCCGAAGCCCTCCCGGTGATTGTGCAGGCAAGGGCTTTAGGGTTGTGAGCACATCCCGCTGCGAGAGCTAGAGCCCTTCAGGTGATTGTGTCATTGATGGCCTTAGGGTTGTGAGCCCAACCTGTTGCGAGGGCCAGAGCCCTCCCGGTGATTATGTCGGCAATGGCTTTAAGGTTGTGAGCCCATCCCGCTGTGAGGGTCGGATCCTTCCCGGTGATTGTGCCGGCAATGGATTTAGGGTTGTGAGCCCATCCCACTACGAGGGCCAGAGCCCTCCCGGTGATTGTGTCGGCGATGGATTTAGGGTTGTGAGCCCATTTGGCTGCGAGGGCAGGAGCCCCCGGTGATTGTGCCGGCGATGACTTAAGGGTTGTGAGCCCATCCCGCTAGCACGTAACATGATTGCGTGCATGGGTGCCACGACTACCATCGTGAGACAATACCTAGTGTTGGGGCACATATCATGAGAGTGGCATGCGAGAGTGGCATGCGAAAGCGGCGATGAGTGTTGCGGAACGATGCCTAAATGACGATGCACGTCTGTGGATGACGGTTGTTGTGACGATGATGTGTGGGCGATAACAACCAATGGTGGTGGGTGAGCATTGCAGAACGCATCAGATGTCAGCAGCAGTAAGCAGGTTCTCTCCCCCAAAGACAAGGGTGGCCGACCCCCAAAGATAGGGGTGGCCGAACCCCTTCCCAAGAGGGTGGCCGACCCCCTTTTAAAGGGGGTGGCCGACCCCCTTGCAAAGAGGGTGGCCGACCCCTTTCTCAGGGGGGCCCTTCTTAGGGGGTTGGCCGACCCCTCGGGGGAGTTCTGCACTTAAGTTCGATCGTCGTCTGAACGTTCGAGGCACGAAGCGTTTTGACCGACTGATGGTGTTGAGCAATTTGACTGACAAACGGGTGATGTGTCACGCAGCATGGGTCCCTTAGCGGGCCCTGGGGTGCGGTCCGAATAGGTTGTGAATAATTTTCAAATTGAGGTACGCATTGCCTCCTAATTCAGTTGATCATTTATTTCCTAATTGATTTCCTTTCATATATTGATGGGTTTGATGCCATCAAGTACATGATGATTGACATGCTATATTGACAATTCAAATTAGTTTAGTTGATTATCAAGTTTAATGGACTAGAAATGTTTGAATGTGTCTATGGAAATAAATTGTGTTGTATTAAGTTTATTGGACTAGAAATGTTTGATCGATTATCTAGTTTAAATAGCTAGAAATCTTTGTTGATTCTTGTTGGCCAATGGGTTTCCCACTAAGTTTGGTACCTCACAGATTAAATTAAGATGTTTACCTAGAACAATCATAATGCACATTAAAATACAGTGTCTTGAGAAAAAAAACTGATATTGCAACTGCTTCATGTACTTCATTTCACAAGTAGGAGAAATGTTTGACCGTTTATATGCAAACAAATAGTTGGTCTCTAACTCCTAATTGATTTCATAATTCCTAATTTACTGCATAGACAATTCCTAATTGTGTTGGAATGTGATGTTGAACCTAAGCATGTTTGGTTATATAGTTTTAAATTGAGAGGTTGATCTTGAACTTGGACTGTTGTGTTGAAATGTGATTTAGTTTTAAAATTAAAGGTTGATCTTGAACTTAAAATGTACAGTGTATTATCAAATAGTGTACTCAGTTTTTGTATATTATTTTATTTATAAATCTTTTTTCTTAATTTTAATATATTTTTATATCATCAAAATGAAATCCCAATTCTGCCACTGTTCATTAAAAAGGGTTTGTGCAGTCGCAGGCTTTCATTGTGACGTGTGGTGAGCACTGTGGGCTCAATCACCGGGTGAAATAGGGAAGAACCAACAGCGAAAGGGAGTTCATAGCTCATTGCCGGGTTGCGAGGGTGGAGGGTGGACGGGGGCTGCCTGCGGCCGCTTGGATCCCTACGTGTGTTCCACTTTTTAATGATGGAGTATAGTAGAAATGACAGAGATTTCAACTTTTGTCTTCAAAAGCAAAATCTGGTGGATGTTGATGTACTTCCCAGTTCTATGAGCTGTTTTCAAGTTTTAAGACAACACGTTACAAGGAGTAAGAATGGAAGCTCTGTCAGACTATCACTATTCCTAGGACAAAATACTAAATTGACCATGTTGAAAAAACTACACAATATTTGTGTCTGAAAATTGTTTCACACGCAAATAAATATGTTTCGTAGTTTGTAAACTTTTTTTTTCCGTAAAAATCATGAAATATGTATACAATGCTTACAATAATAATTTTCTCATCTTCAGAACCATTGTGGTGATGTGATGGTGATAATGGCAGCAGTGGCATGGTGGTGACAGTAGTGGCATGACGGTGTTATCGGTGGGCGGAGGCAGCAACAGTGGTAGTGATGGACAGAGAATTGTTGTTGTTTGTGCTGGCGCGGTGCTCGCGCGGTGCTCATGGTAATATATTTCTAATATGTACTCCTTCCGTCCTTAAAATAGTGATTTATTTGACTTTACACATATATTAAGGATTTAAATTATATATTATATGTCTTTCCTATTTTACCCTTTAGAAAGATTGAGGAAGAGAGTGGGCCATGAGAGAGAAAATTGATTGGTAGAAAGTTAAATGTAGAGGGAGAAATAGAATAAGAAAGTGTAAAGTGATGAGTTAGGAGAGAGACAATGAGTTGTTAGAGAATTAAATGTGGTGAGAGAAATAGAATAAAAAAGTATAAAAAGGTAAATATGTAAAAATACTTACAGAATCTTTCCTAATTTGGAAGTGATCAATTTTTGTGAGACGGCTCAAAAAGAAAATATAATCAGTTTTTTAGGGATGGAGGAGTAATAAATTTATGGGATAATACCACTAAACATCTTTAGGTTCGGCATAAATTATAATCAAAGGCTATGTTTTGAGAATGTGAAAAATTCATATCCAAAATGTGAAAAAGTCGTATCCAAAACTCGCATCCAAAGGCTGTGTTTTTGTATACAAAATGTAAGGATTTCGTGACATTAACTAACAATTTTAGCTGATCTGGACGTTTCGTGTTTTGAAAATGTCGATAACACCCCTTAATACGTTTTTTAATATTAAATATGTATTTTATATGTATCCATCTCTTGCCATTTCTCTCTTTCCATGTCTCATTCTTTTTCCCCTTCAACTCCAACGACTACCACGACACCACCTCAACACCACCACCGCATGATATCCCAACACCACCATTCACAAATTTTCCACTACCCCCAACACCACCGTCAATCTCACAGTTACCAGCCTACACACACACACAATAGAGATCTGAACAAATGCACAAATCCACAAAAATATGCACGCACAAACTAACAGAGACACAACAGCTGTTTTCCATTACCATCCTAAACTAGAAACTTAAATAACGACCCACACAAGCTAACCTCCATTGCTCAAGCATTAAGCCCTTGTGAAGGCCATAGTCACACAGCATATGCTCCGCATCAGTCCTATACAATATCATCCCGATGGCAATTAACCAAAAATATCTACGATCATGCGGACCTATCGGTATAGCCAATTTATGTGTATATGCAGATGTATAGTGGTAACAATTTGTATAAACGAATGTGTATACGAGTATATGTATATGTGTTTGTGTTGTTAATCATGATAACATTGTTTGTTGGACTCATTCTCTAATATCTTAAATTTTTAATGTAAATTGTTACTTATCATGGTATCATAGTTATGGTTTGAGAATGTCTTGGGTTCAATTTTTTCCGCTTACATATTTGGTCCCTCTTTCTTACTGTGCACTTTGCACTCTGTTAGTTGTACACTTAGTGGTGCATCTTGATTTGTCTCTCTACGTGCAAAAAATGACTTATGCATGAGGAGAAGTATTAAGCATAATAAAATTTTAGGCACAACTTCTCTTACGGTTTAAACATTTAGAGTATATTGTAACTTCACATGCGTTGGTGCATGCACTGTGACTACAAGAGGAAGAAGAAATGACTATGGTGTTTTGGAGATTGACAATAGTTGACTGAAGGGAGAAAAAGGAGTAACTAGAGTGTCATGATGGTGGTGACGGTGGTTTGGTGGTGGAGGATAAAGCGGGGTCAGTATAGCGTGCGCGCACACGTGTGTTAATGTAGTTTTTTGGATCTTTAGATTTTAATTCTGTGGATTTTTTATTGGATTTTTAGTGAATTTGGTAGATTTATTGGTAATATGAGGGTGGTACGGTCGGTGGTGACATGGCGGTGGTTGATGGTGGAAGCTGATTTGAATATAAGTGATATTGAAGTAATCTGAGTACGAGAAAAAAATAAGGTAAAAAAGGCAGGAGGGAAACCAAAAAAAGAAAACAATAAATTTAAAGCCATTCTACCTGGTCAATAGATATGGCAGAACATTGTTCTTAGCTTAATTTAGTCTCGACATTAATGAGCTTAAATAATACTCCCTCCGTCCCTTAAAGACCGACAATTTAACTTTGCACGTATATTAAATATTTATGTTATATATCGTGTGTATTTCCTATTTTACCCTTTAGAAAGAGGGGGGAAGAGAGTGGGTTATGAGAGAGAAAATTGGTTGGTAGAGTGTTAAATGTGGAGAGAGAAATAGAATAAAAAAAGTGTAAAGTGGTGGACCAGGCGAGAGAAATGAGTTAGCAGAGAATTAAATGAGATGAGAGAAATAAAATAAAAAAAGTATAAAAATAGTAAATAAGTAAAAATACCTACAGAATCTTTCTTAATTTGAAAGTGATCAATTTTTGTGAGACGACCTAAAAAAGAAATATAATCAGTTTTTTGAGACGGAGAGAGTAACATTGTCCCTAAAGTGCAATCCCAAATTCGTTCCCTACCAAATTTGCTTAGAGTATCTAATCTTTTAAATGCATTAGTATCTCAGACTATTTTTTCAACCCTGATTTTAGAAAGAAAAAAAAAGTCTATACAGATTCCGATCCGGATACGGGAAGGGATCGACGCATTTAATATATAATGTTTTCTATCGAAACTTTTGTCCTTCTTCCCATAAAAAACAAAAACATTTTAGTAATATAATCTACGTTTTGGTTTTGATATTTCGCCAAACATATGGTGCATAAAAATGTAGTTGCAAAAGCCACTTACACGTGGCTTGTGCGTCACTTTGGACTTCAGTGCATTTTTTTAGATTCAACTTGTGCATTCAAGCGTGACCAACATTGTGTATAAAACATAATGCAATAGATAATATTTCGTACTTTAGTAATCAAACTTTTCTATTTAGGATTCTTATTTTAAAAAAAGATCCCGAATGACAATAGCTTTATAGAATTAATGTACTTACTGATACTAAATATCTAAAATCGAGGATTACAATAAATTGTTTCACTTGAGTACTTCGGTATGTACAATATTGCCCACACCCCTAGCGGGAATATGACCCCGAGGATGATGATAAGATGGAAAAGCCACAACATGATTTCATTAAACCACCAACATTATCAACCACCATACCCGTTTATCGTTGCCACCACCACTATGACTGACTAACATCTCCGAACACCAAACTACAAACATTACTAACAACTACAGCCAATGACCGCCAATCTGCCACCACCACTTATCAACACACCTGAATACCAAACTTGCCAACAACGTGAACCATTATAGCCATGATCCCTGCCACCACCATCAGTGGACAATACCAACGAACACTGCCAAATACCATAACCGTTGATAACCACAACCACTAAGCAACACCTCTGAACAACAAACTCTCCAACATTAGTCACCACCATGGCATTATTGCTCCTTTAAATCCAAATCTATCATCATATTGACCGCCGTTGTCCTTGTAATTAATACCATCACAAGATTTCATCCATCTTTTAGCCCTAGTATCTTCGACGTAAATTCCAAGCCGTTCAAACCCCTTGACCTGATTAAACCCCAATCAGGCGCAATGAAGCCCTACTTAGCAAGCTGGCCTCTGTTACTGCCGTAACAATAGTTAGATGGTGGCAAATGAAACGTGTAGGTCGTGATGGGGGCGCTTTTGGTTGTTAAACATAGAAACTCAAAAGAAGCTCCCTAGTATTGAAAAAAAGAAAGAAAAGGAAAAATAAAAAAGAGAAGAGAGGAAAAACAAGAAAAAACAAAAACAAAAAAAAGTAAAAAGTAAAAATCAATTATACAAAACTGTTATCAAACAACCCATCAGTTTTATAAAAATAAAATAATAATAACTCAGATAGGTTTTGATTTTGATCTTTTTGAAATAAAAACTAAAATATAGTTTCAAAGTTGATTGTCCATTACTTGACACAAAAGTAAGCTAATTCAAATATAAACTCTAGACTTATAAACTTAATTTCTTTTCCCTTTTTCTTTTGAGTAAAAAAAATGGTCCAAACGAGCTATGTACCCAAAGTGCTATTATGATCAAAATTTACATAGTTCAAATCATAAAAGTGAGGTTTGAACCCAGTATTAGGACCTCATTAAAGTAGAAAATGTTATATGGTCAAAGACCGATGGTCACCACTGGAATATATTGTAAAATGACCCTACCTTCCCTTTAATTTACTACAAGAAACATTGTCTTTAACGACCGCATTTAGCTACCGACAAGGGAGGCGGTCTCTAAGTCATACTTTAGCGACCACTATTGTTCGCAGTGGCTAAGTATAAACAAAATTTGGTTATAAAATCATACTTTAGTGACCGTAGTTAGCGAACGTACTAGTGGTCGCTAAATTCAAGGTATAAAACCCTAATCCCTAATCTCTCTCACATTTCGGCCATAGGTCTGCGGTAATGACTCTCTTTCTCTCTCTTCTCTGCACTCATAGTTTCACCCTCACGGCCTTACCCACTCAGGCCACTCCTAAATTGCGGACAGGGCGATGTCGGGACGGCCACAGTGGTTTGCAACGTCGACGCTGACTACTTTTCCATAGGCCATCCCTTTTGACGTTCTAATCTCATTCATAATTTTTTTAAGGAAAGCTCCATTCAAGGGCTAGCAAAAAGAAAATTTCAGAAGTTAAGGATTGTTATTGAACGTTCTGGAAAAGAGCTCAAGTCAGAGCAAAAGACAGGATCCAACTCTTTGGCAAAGAAGCTTTTAAAAAGCCCATAAGTCAGACAGTGCAAGAACCTGTTGGCTCTGATTTCTCCTCAGGCACCACTCTTGCGACAGCTGGAGATTTTTAGAATGGTCCAATTGCAGTCGAAGCTGGTGGGAATGAGAGGCCTGCTAATGCGTTCATATTGTAGTTGTTTAACTCGTGAACAACTTGACTCTTTTTTTAATTTTTGGTTCAAGAAAATGTATACTTAATGAAGATTTGACATTTTTATTTGTCAATTTGACGTGACATTTAGTTAAATGAGTTTCAGAATGAATTATACTTATAATTTGATGATATAACTATCAGGGGCAGCAGGTTAAAATGCTGATATTAAAATACATATTTTCTGTCAATTCAGAGCACAGCTTTACCGACCGCAAAATTCGATCGCTAAATAGGTATAAACGGTCGCTAAATAACGCATTAAAGTCAGCTAGAAAAGAATTAGCGACCGCATTTTGCGGTTGCTAAATTTGGTCAATGTGATCGCTAAATTTAGCGACCGTATTAACAATGCGGTCGCTAACATTTAGCGACCTGACCTATAGCTATCGAATTAGCGACCGCAATTTCTTGTTTAGCGACCGCAACCTGTGGTCGTAAAGCCACTGTTTTTTGCAGTGATTTAAATGTCCTAAATAGTTGAGCCAATGCAATATTTATTAATCTATTTAAAGAGATTATTTTAGTTTTGATCAAAATTTGCCTCTTTTCTGGGGACCGGCGATTAATCATCAATGCTAACCCAAGATTTATGTAAATGTGTGCTTGATTCATGGGCGGGACAAGGAGGGACCATGACCACACCTGATTATTCTAATAACTAGTTAATGCCTCGGATTATGGTTTAAATAGTCTCATGAATACCTAAATTATTACAAATTGGTCCTCACATTGTCTTAACTACTTCATATTCCTTTTTCTTAGAACATAAAAAGGTGAATTTATATTTATTATGTCTTTCAAAAATTGTGGTTGTTCTTTGATCAATTGCTTATATATCAAACTCATAATCAATTTTATTTGACATTCCTTCAGTTGTTGAGGTAAAGTGTTTGACATAGTTTTTGTTTTCAATTTTCTCTCCAACTTTGTAGACTAGAGAAAAAATCCTGTTTGATAGACAGTTTCCTTTTTCCCCCCTTCAGTTTTGGAAACTAGTTTTTAAAACGAGGTTGCTTCTGAAAAATTCATTTTAGAATTTAGAATTTTCAGTTTTGGTTTTTGTTTTGAGATCTAACTATCAAACTTCATTTACTATCCACATTCTGAAAAACTCATTTCTTTTCATCACTTTCACCACTACCGCCACTTACCCTCCAAGTACTCACCACCGTTACCACTAGCAGACAACCACCGTCACCACCACGGCCATCGCCCCAACCACCCCACCTTCATCACCCTACTATCGTGCCACCATAGTTCTGCCCCACTATCACCACCCTACTACTGTTACACCAACAGATCTCTTACATTACCGTCACGATTCAGCCATTGCCACCAACAGATCTGCCTCACTGCCGCTAGCCTACCGCCATCGTCACCGCAGGAATTTGTTCCACCATTGTGTCACATCAACCAAGCGGACAACATCACAACCACCATCTTAACCACCAAGCACCGCCGCCATCACCTTAACCACCTAACACATTGTTGTAATTGTCGACGCTTGGTCAACGTCGGATAACATCACAATTGGACAACATCACAACCAACATTGATCAATGTTAACCCCGTCGATTTCACCACTCCTAATCACCCGCTGTCGATCTGCCACTACCGTTGACGCCATTGATGGTCACTCACTGCCGTCGATCTCATCAGATCTAGTTTTTGGGTAGCAGTAACTCCGTTATGATTTTGGTGGTTGGGCGTGATGGGTGATGGTTACTGGCTATGGGCATCGGTGATACTGTGGCGTGATGGTGTTGGTTGGCGGTAATGGAAACCGGTGTTTTGGGGAAGAATGAATATAAAGGAAAATAAAATCGTCTTAAAAGAAATAAAAACTAGAATTTTACAAAATGATCTACCAAACATCTGCTTGGTTTTTTGAAGAAAAAAAAAAACTACTAGTTTTGGTTTCTATTTTTTAGAAAACCAAAATGAAAAACTACACTCTTGTGAAACAGACCCTTACTTACTAGCACTTTTTTAAGTATATATTTACTAGTCACTAGTGCTTTTTCCTTTTCGTCCCGACTAGCAGTGACAATTTTTTTACACATAGAAAACACAAACTTATATAAAACATTGCTTAACATTGGCCTCCCTCAAGCAAACAACCGAGGACCACCTTGGCCCTGCTTTAATGCTCACTCTATCTCATATCTTTGCTCCATTTGGTAAAAAATTAAAATCCATGTACTACTTTTAATAAAAGTAGTACTAGGAACTTCAAATTATATGCCTTATTTTTAAGTAAAAATCGAATGTGTTACCATGCCATTGGCAACTTCTCTATGGTCACTAACTAAAATGATAATTATGCCTTTATATCAAGCTTACATGTACTATTTTAAGGTATAGAGGTTAATTCAGTTTCAAATTTAAACCTTAATTGTTGTCTCTTTCTTTTCCAGCTGTCACCACAATTTGTGCTGACGATCACGTCGGGGAAGCAATGAAGCATCGCCGGGGAACTCTTTAAAACCCAGCATTGGCCCCCGATTACCCTTTGGGTCCTACTCATGGTTCAATGCTTTCCATTGGCGAGGGGGTGCTGGTAGTAAGCTGATCCAATCGGGTGAAGGTAGGGAGGTAGGGGTGATGGAGGGGTAGGGTAATGGTGGTGTTGGCAGTGATCTAATTCGGAAGTGGTGAAGGTGGGGGTGATGAAGGTGACACATATTGGCGGGGTTGGCGGTGCCGAGGGTTTCGTAACATTGGCGAATGGTAGAATAATAATGCGGAGCCCAAACGAAAAAGAATCAAAGAAGGCTAAAAATCCCCAAGTCACGTTGTTTTGGTTCATGGCCATAGAAAAGTTTCCAACGGCATAGTAAGGCATCAGACTTCCCCTGTTAAACACGTTCTTATATTATTGTTTGCCATGTGAGGGCCAGTGCTTGTCTTTTCTCCCCTCTTTCCCCAAATCTTTCCTAATTTTGTCGAACCGAAATATATAAGTATCTCTAAAAGTACTTCAATTTACATTTTAAGCATGTGCCTCTTTGTCCACTCCCCACTTCTGGTTTTGGTCAAGCCACCAAAATCCTAAAGTCTCATGAAAATCCCAACCTTACGTCTAACCCCCCCCCCCCCCCCCCCAACCACCACTTTCTGAAAATTATCTGTCTTTTTCGTATATAAAAGAATAAATGGGGTTAAACGACGAATCATTTTTCTCTTTGAAATCCTTTTTAAAATGAAGTCTTCATAAATGATTAGGACTTTTTTCTCCGTGAAATACCCTTTTCGCACTAGAGTATTATTATAAAAAAAGGGTGTTTTTGACTTCTCATTAAATATGAAGCTTCTTTCTTTGAAATACACTTACTGAGATATATGCTTTTGTGAGAGATGAGGGTTGTTTTGACTTTGAGTAAAGAAAAAAGAAAATACTGTTGTAAATTAAAAGTCCTATAGAATCACCCTTGAACTATTGCTGCATACTCTCTGAACATTGTTTTTGAAAAAAAGCATATAAAAACCTACTTTAATTCAGGTTAAAACCAAACCACCGTAACTACTACTTCTTCTCCATCAAATTTAATTAAAAAAAATTTGCATACAACAAAGTTTCCATAGCTTTGAATTATTGTGCACTTACATAGATTTTGATACTAACATATTGCTATATTAAAGCTATATGAATACAAATATATTGATGTAAGAAAGTGTAACACTCTGAACCTTGACATTGCCTAACCGGTTAATTTACCTTTAAGCGACGACTTTTATACGCAAAATTTAGCATCAATTTCCATGAGTGAAAATCTATCAACAAACTTTAGAGACAAAAAAAAATGAGAAATCATAAGTTATAATTTAACGATGATAATTATAATTGTATTGATTGCGGTACTTAGTGACAACTAGTGTAAACAATATTTTTTAAAAATTTTTAGCCGGTGAATTTTTTTTAGCATCGATATTCTTTTAGCAGCTTTTAGCGACGACTAGTGTAGTGGAGTTATCTAGCACATTACATTATCGAAAATAGCTATTTTAGGCCTTTTCGTAATAACACAAACTTTTGGGTGAACTTTAAAAAATTACCAAAATTTTAGGCCTTTTCATAATAACAAAAACTTTTGGGTGAACTTTAAAAAATTACCAAATCTGGAGTTTCGGTAATTTTTTAGTTTATATACATATATATATATATATATAGCTTTTGAGAGAGAGAGAGAGAGAGAGAGAGCAACCGTCTCAAACCCTCATAGTTCTCTTGCTTTCTTAATTGCGGCAGAGAGAGAGAGATAAGAAACTCAATTTTTCCAGCGAGATTTTCGGTAAGTTTCTAACTCTTTTCCTCTAGTTTATTCATTGTCTCAGGGAGAGTAAAAGGGGCTGGGAATCTGCTAGGTTAATGTGTGTCTTAGTGTGTGTTGGGTGTGAGTTCTTGAATGTAGCAGGAACATTCGAGCAGGTCACAACCATGGTGGCAGTGACCGTGTAACGTGTGGCTTTGAGAGAAAAAGGCGCTAAGGTTGCAATTTTCTGTGGATTGTTGCAACTATTGAAAAAGACGATCTTAGGGTCATGCAAGGGCTGTGATGGCAACACAATCAATCTAGACCGTTATATCAGAAACCGTTAAGATTAGCGGTTCAGATTCTGAACCAGTAACTAACCAGCTCCCAACAGGTGTATCTCTTCGAATCGGCACCACCCAGCTGCTCAACGGGTGCAACTGTTTGGATTATATCCGAACTGGTGCAAGCGTAACCAACTAGCTGCCAACGGTTGGATCTTATCTGACCCAAAATGTTGCACCGATTCATCATATAGACTGCCCAAATTCGATCACGAAAACTTTAAGACTTCTAATTGCCTTTTGTGCTTCACAATAAGGCGATTTCTTCATTTTTGCATATTCACCTTCCTTTCATCATTTTGACACACAAAATGAGCCAAAAAGTTGACATAATATTTTGAAAAGAACTAACTAACTTTGGCTCCTACCCGAATCGTAGGAATTTTCCTTCAACCCCATTTATAGTGACAATTAAAAATCGTTAAACGTTTGTAGTGACTTTTATTCTAACAATATTAACGACAATTATTAGCAGCACTTTTTTCAGCGTCACTAAATAAAAGTCACAAAAAATATTTAAAGACCATTGATTATCGTTACGTAGAGAATAAGAGGAAGATTCTCCAACTGGAGTGACAGCCAAATTTTTTCCTTTTGAAAAATACTAAGGGTAGGTTTGACACTCTTTTTTTGCCTCTTTTTTTTTCAATTTTAAAAATTGAAAAAAAAATAGCGTTTGATAACCATTTTTTTTCAATTAAAAAAACCAGTTTTTAAACTGAAGAGTAAAAAAAAAACTCCAAAAACTGGTTTTTTTTTCACTTTTGGTTTTTTTTTTTAGACCACCACCACCACCCTCCCACCACCGGCAGCCACCTCAGGCGACCACCGCCGGAGACTGCCGGCCGTCGGCGACCACCGCCGGAGACTGCCGGCAGCCACCACTGGCCGCCGGCGACCACTGGCCGCCGGCGACCACTGGCAGCCACCTCCGGCCGTCGGCCACCACCGCCGGTGACTGTCGGCAGCCACCTTCGGCCGTCGGCCACCACCACCACCACTATAGTCGACCACCGCTACGCCCTACCACCGCCACCGCAAACCACAAAAAAAAAAGTCAAAATAAAAAGGGTTACCAAACACAAAAAAAAAATCTAAAAAAAAAAGGGGTTATCAAACACCTACTTGTTTTTATAAAAAAAAAATAAATTAAGTTGCTATTTAAAAACTGAAAAATTAAAAAAAAAATTTTTGTCAAACGAACCAACATCGACAAACTGCAATAGTACGTTTATACTTGTTTAAATGTCTCATTGACGGCAAAGTGGTCATTATTCTATGCTGCACCCGTATACAAGCACAATTACCGGGGAATTCAACTTTGTGTAACCAGCCATGAGGCCCATGACAACTATCACAGATGCCCAGCTTTTCTTTTTCCTTTTCTTCATTTGGATGATTTCCTTTCTCTTCGTTCGACATTTCCTCCATAAGCAGCTGAAATCTATTAACAAATCGGTGAATCACCCTCCAAGCCCACCAGCACTACCTATAATTGGCCATCTACCTTTGCTAGGCATCATCTTGCACCAATCTTTCCTAGCACTAGCATCCCGCTATGGCCCGCTCATGAAAGTTTCCGTTGGTTCTTCAACATCGATTGTCGTGTCAAATGCCACCCTTGCTAAAGAAGTCTTCAGAACCCATGATTTGAATTTTGCCTTTAGGCCAGAATTTGGTGCCTCAAATTACAGCATATATAAAGGCTCGTCATTTTTCCTGAAAAAGAAAACTATGCATGACAAAACTTCTCTCAGCTCGAAAGCTAAACCGGTTTGTTGATATTCGAAAGGAAGAACTCAAGAAGTTGTTGGAGGTTCTTGTGAAGTGCTCAAAGGAAGGAGAGGCATGTGATTTAGGCTTGGATCAGTTGATGACTATGACGAATAATATTAGGGTCAATTACACTAGGCACCCCAAAGTTTTCACGCGGTAGCGTGCTGCACCACAAAATTTTTTTTAGTTATCTGCCACCCCAAAATTACATAAGTGTGGCACCCAACACCCTCCGTCCAAATTCCGGCCAAATTCCGACAAAAAAAATTAATAAGCTGAACTTAGGAGGGCATTTTTGGAACATCACAAAAACCTTAATCTCGAAATTGGGTCAATTGCACTAGGCACCCCGATGTTTTCACGCGGTAGCGCGCTGCACCACAAAGTTTTTTTAGCTATCTGTCACCCCAAATTTTCATAAGTGTGGCACCCAACACCCTCCGTCCAAATGCCGGCCAACAATCTCACCGGATAAGTAATTTAACTTAAACAATGGGGCATTTTGGTCAAAAAGATTAAAAAAAAGGGAGGGAAGATTGCAATGGATTTGTTAGGCGGCAGCGCGAGGCTGTTGCGCTGTGGAGGGCGTGGGAGAGAAGAGGAAGGAAGAGAAGGGCTCGGCATCGCCGACAGGGGGAGGGACATTGCCGACGGAGAGTGCGGCTATTGCAGGCGCGAATTCTTGGCTGTTGACATGCATTACTCCGTGATGGGGGAGGGACAGGTTGGGGGGTCAACGTCGCCAACGAGGGAGGGATTGCCAGCGAAGAATGCGGCACCGGCCTAAGATGCTAAAGAGGGGCAAGGGACAGCGGCGTAGGGCTGTTGCGACCGTGGGGTAGGAAGAGACTCTGCCAGCGTGAGATGCCGAAGGAGGGGCGCGGGGCGAGGGGGAGAGAAGAGGAAGGAAGGCAGGGGACGAGGTCGGCGTCGCTGACGGGGGAGGGGTGCTATCGGAAGAGGGGGGACACTAGCATGAGATGCTGGCTCAAGGGGGTTGGCAGCGCAAATGGCTGATAGAGATTAAGGTTTCTGTGATGTTCCAAAAATGCCATCCTAAGTTCATCTTATTAATTTTTTTTGGCCGGAATTTGGACAGAGTGTGTTGGGTGCCACACTTATGAAAATTTGGGGTGACAGATAGCTATAAAAAAAACTTTATGGTGCAGCGCGCTACCGCGTGAAAACTTTGGGGTGCCTACTGCAATTGACCATTTTTTTAATCTTTCTGACCAAAATGCCCCCTTGTTTAAGTTAAATTACTTATCCGGTGAGGCTGTTGGCCGGAATTTGGACTGAGGGTGTTGGGCGCCAGACTCATGCGATTTTGGGGTGACAGAGAGCTAAAAAAAACTTTGTGGTGCAGCACGCTACCGCGTGAAAACTTCGGGGTGCCTAGTGCAATTGACCCATAATATGCAGGATGACAATGAGCACGCGATGCTCAGGGAGTTTTAATGAGACGAAGCAGATTAGGGAGCTTATAAATGGGGTAGGACTTCTTGCTACCAAGTTGAGTTTGGGAGAAGTTTGGGGTCCTCTAAAAAGATTAGATTTGTTTGGCCATGGGGAAGGCTTAGAGACTTTTTAACGCAATTTGATAAGCTGGTGGAAGAGATCGCGAGTCAGCACCAGCACGAGAGGCATGGTGGTGACAAAGAAAGGAAGTATATGATGGATATTCTTGTGGAGATTTCTGAAGAGGAGACTGCTAAACGATATCAAATGTTTTTTGCTGGTTTACTCTCTCTCTCTCTCTCTCGCTTGCTTCCTGAGTTTGAAAAAAAAGATGATTAGAATTGTGAAAGTGGAAAAAAAAGGTGATATATATATATATATATATATATATATATATATATATATGGAGCTGATCCATTGATAGCGCTAGCAAAATAGGAGAAGTTACTAGCGCGATCTGGTCGTCCACGCGCGATCTGTGGACGGCCCAGATATTTTTTTTACGTTTTTTTTAGTCCGTCCGCTACATTATGTAGCGGACGATTTTTTGACAAAAATACCCTCAAGTTTAAAAATAGCCCGTCCGCTACATTATGTAGCGGACGGACTTTTCTGTCATTTTTTCTCTCTCTCCCCTTTCTCTCATTAATGCTCTGACTTTCTCTCTCTCTCTCTCTCTCTCTCTCTCTTCTCTTTCCCTCGTCCGCTACTTCTAACATTTCTCTCTCTCTCTCTCTCCCTCACTCATTAATGCTCTGACTTGTTTTTCCCCTCTCTCTATGTCATTTCTCTTCAATCTGACTTATCTCTTTCTCTCACCACTTTTTTCTTCTCTTTCGTCCTCCTCTCCCCTCTTTCTCCTTTCATATGATAACCATCAAAAGAAAAGCTTTGAAACAGATTGCCGCAATTCAGGCTCTCTGCTTTTTGGAGATGCTTGACCTCTGCAATTCAGGCCCTCTGCTTTTGGGTATGAATTTCAGCTACCTAAGCAAATGGGTGAAAACCCAAGTGGTAGTTTTGATGAAGAAAGTATTGAAGATATACTGAAATCTTTCTTTCCTACGAGTTCTGGAATGAGTTTCCAGAACTACCCGAATGAGTTGATGCCAAGAGAGAGAGAGAGAGAGAGAGAGAGAGAGAGAATGTCAGAAAACTTGTCCGCAACATAATGTAGCGAATGAGAAAAAGGGGAGAGAGAGAGCGAGAAAAAGTCAGAGCATTAATGAGAGATAAAGAGAAAAAAATGACAGAAAAGTCCGTCCGCTACATAATGTAGCGGACGGGCTGTTTTTAAACTTGAGGGTATTTTTGTCAAAAAATAGTCCGCTACATAATGTAGCCGACGGACTAAAACTACCACAGATCGCGCGTGGATGGCCAGATCGCGCTAACAACTTCTCCTATTTTGCTAGCGCTATCAATGGATCAGCTCCCATATATATATATATATATATATATATATATATATATATATATATATATATATATATATATATATATATATATATATATATATATATCTCAAAATAGCCCTTTCGTGGTAACGGCAAAGATGGTTAATTGAGTCGTTTCCATTTAAAGATGTCAAAGATTTCTAGTGGGTATAAGCTAAACTTTATATAATAGTCTAGGCATGGTTCCTTGCAGCTTCCATCTGAAAGATATCAAACATTTCTTGGTAGATTAAGGTTGCATTTGCATATAGAATGAATGAATCTTGTTCGGGAATTCCGGGTTGTAGCAAATTTTACGAAATAATTTTGGCATGGCTCTCTAATTAATTCAAAAAGTTATCAGAATGAAACCCTTAAGATTGAGGAACTTAAAGTATCCTGCTTGCAGTACGACAAAGCAAAATATTTTTCTCCCACCTCTGTCTTACCATTCTTCCAAGTCACAGAATATTATGTTAACAGGAAATGTTTATGGCTGGCACTGAGACAACGAGTGTGGCGCTACAATGGGCACTGGCAGAGATCATCAACCATCCAGACGTGCTTAACAAACTCAGGGAAGAGATTTCAGCAGTTGTAGGATCTTGCAGGCTGATGGAGGAATCGGATACACCAAAACTTCCTTATTTGCAAGCAGTAGTCAAAGAAAATTTGAGTTACACCCGTCCTTACCCTTGATAATGCGAAAATGCAAGGATTGCAAGATCAACGGTACGATGTAATAGCCGATGGCCGATGCGTGCTCCGGAGTTTTGCGTAGATCCAACAAAGTTTGAACTTTTTGGCAAATTCTATAGTGATATGGGTAGAGGTGTCAATGGGCAGGCCCGGCCCGGCCCAGCGGACCAAGAGTGAAAAAGGGTCGGGGCCGGGCCACTGTGGTGGGGAAACGGGCCGGGCCAAAGAAGAGGGGTAACTAGATGCAGTCCAAGCCCTAACCTTAGGCCCAATATTTAGGATCGGGCTTGGCCGGGCCGGGGCCGACCTGTGTTTTTTTTTAATTTCTTGTTATTTAAAGTAAATACTTTAATTGCGGTATTTTTCTGTTATTATGTAAGCAAATTGTAATGTAATAATGTATGTATACATATTACCCCATTTATATATATATGCAAGCAATTAAAGCAACTAAAATGCCCTAGACACGCCTACATATATGTAGTAATATGTGTATTTAATAATCTTTCTAGATTAGGGCCTACATATAATCAACTCTCTGCAATCTCTCTACATGTTCAACTCTGACATGAGACTGCTCTATTTATCCCCAAAAAGCTAATTGAAGACTATTGCTATCTTTTTCATCTTAGTCACTAACACATAGGTCTAAGTGCTTCAAGAGCAGAAAATTACTTTTGTTATAACTAAAATCAGCTTGATAAGACAAGTCTCTATTTAGAGAGCTTCAGTACAATGATCTCGACTGAAAACTTTTAGAATGTCAAAACTTCGAACAATACGAAAGAAGAACTAAAAAGGGAAGGAACCACCAATTGACAAATCTAACACAGAAACTAAGCTGACACTACAAGAAAAACTATTTTTTTTTTGCAACGGACTTTTAGCGACTAAAGGGATTCCGTCGCTAAAAGACCTTCCGGCTATAAAAGTCTATCGATAAAAACCTTTACCAACGGAAAATACCGTCGGTAATAGTTTTTTGCAGACAGACTTTTATCGACACAATATTAGCGACATTATCACCATCGCTAAAAAGTTTTTAGAAAATGTCTAATATTCAAGAAGTTTTTAAAAAACATTTAGCAACGAAAGATACTATCGCTAAAACTCCTGTCAGTGAAAGTGTTTGCGACGGAATTTCTGTCGCTAAAAGTCCTTACATAAAACAACTTCGTCTTTCTTCACTCTCCCCGTTTCTCTCTGTCTCTCACTTTCACCTACTCACCGGCAATATTTTTACCGGCGTTCCCCCCCTCCGGCGACATCACCCCCCTCCCGAGATGTCGTGCCCCTCCATATTCGCGTGCCACCAACACCGGGCAACCAATTCCCACCACTTCCGCGCCACCAAGGCCCTCCATTGTCCCCGCCGGTGCACCACCTCTCTATATGTCCATTCGCCCTAGTTTGCTTTAATGCATGTTTAAGCGTCATTTGCCCTAATTTTCTTCAGTTTTGATTTATATCCATTTGCCCTAAGTTGTTTCTGGAATTATGATATGTTTCTTATAATTTCAATTATTTTTAATTGCTAATGGAATTGATTTTGTAACTGATGAAATTAGTTTGTTTAATTGCCGATAGAATTTATGCCCATATTTGTATATTACTATTACTAGGAAGTATAGAGAATTGAGATTGTTGACGGAGGATGGGGACCCAATTGAATTCCGATATCGGATATGTGATTTAGTTGACTGGTAGGTTGAAATTAGGTTAATATAATTAGGTTAACGCGATAATAATTTAGTTGAAACATGTCATTTAAGACCCCCATTGCCATGAGACAGTGTGTGCCAAAGGCAATGCTGCTGAGAGAAAACATAAGTGTGTGCTTTAGTGTGTGTGCTCTGTGTGGGTGTGTCAGAGTGAGCTGTGTGTGCGCATTAATGTGTGTGCTACGTGAGTGCTTGATTTTTCTGCTGTGTGCGAGCGTGAGTGTATGCGGTGTAGGTGCGTTACGTGTATTTGTGCGAGTGCAAGGAGCTGTCGAGGCAGCTATGTGTGTATGAGTTATGAGCTCGATTGTGTGTGTACAATGAATGGTATATTGGTGTGAGGTGTTGTGTTGTATTGAGGTGTAAGTGGGATTGAATGTGGTTGCTTAAGTGTCTATAAGAGGAGAGGGACTGTTGAAGTAATTAGAGGGTGGTAGTGAATAACTGTGCGCATACGTGTGTATACAAATTAGCGTAGTGAAAAGGCGAGAGCATTTGGGTAGCATACTTTGGTCATTAACTTGTGAAATTCTACATAAAGATACCTTGGATTACGTTAGAATTTTTAGTAAAAGTTTACAATTTTCTAAAATAGTATGTATTTTTAATATTTTCCACAAATTCAGATTTGCAAAATCATTTGGAACCCTTATTACTCATGAAATAGTTCTGAAAATTTTAGAGTAATGTTTTATTGGTACAAATAAGTCTCAAATTAAGTTTGGTGATTTTTACAGCTAATTTGCCATCAATTCCATATCACATTGATTTTAGCAAAATAAAAAAAGTGAAAAAACTTTTAATGCCTTTTAAATTCTAGTTTTAATTTCTAAAATTGTTACAAAAAATTTGGGACTTTATTTTCAATTAAAAATAATTTTGACTATTTATTGAATTTTCTTGTATTTAAAGGAATTATTTTAAATTCAAAAATATTTGAAATTTAGAAAAATTCACATTTTTACTTATTAAGCTTTTTTTAAGCTATAAAAACATTCTACAAGGACTCACTATAGAATTCGGGGTATCTCAATGAATTACAGACCGTGCTGGGATAAATTAGTAATTTTACACAAGTCTAGGGGTGTTCTAGAAATTTCACTGACTTAAGTGAACTTAACATCTAGGCATGCTCAAGCAACAATAGGTAGCACCTACGTGTTTTGATTATTTAGGATTCAATAGACAGAAGCTAAGACTGATTTCAGAGCCAGTAGAAAGACTAATCATTGAGGACGGTAAGTGCCCTGCCATATTCCGGATGTGTCGGATATAATTTTTGAAAGATACAATCATAAAGAAGCGTGATACCGATTTGCTTTATACTTGTGGAGGCTTCTTTAAGAGTTGTCTGACACTTCTTCGAGAGGTGTCCGACACTTCGTCGAGAGGTGTTCTACATGGTGTCTGGTAATTAAAAATTAAATCAATATCTATGGACACCACTGAGAGGTGTCGGACACGTGTCTGGATGTCGGTGAGGTGTCGAGGTTTCATTAGGCCACGGACACCGCGTCCGATCGACACCGACATCGAAATGTCACATTTTGGCTTTATACTTGTGGACACCTCTTCAAGATGTGTCTGTCACCTCTGGAAAGGGTGATCGACACGGTATCCGGCATTAAAAAAATAAATCAATATCTTCAGACACCGCTGAGAGGTGTCGGTAGGAGTCCGACACTATCGGTAGGTGTCGGACACCATACCAATACCCTATATGAGGTGTCGGTGCTTTCTAGGATATATGTGATTTAGTTGTAATTGTTAGACTCCTTTACATGAATTTTCATTCTTTATATAATTTTGTTAACTGTTCATTGAGCATTTGAAAAAAATTTGAGAATTGAGATTGTTGATTGTGCATTGAGAATTGAGATTGTTGACGGAGGATGGGACCTAATTGGATTGAGATATCTGTTAGGTAGCACGAACACGGACACCGCGTCCGATCGACACCAATACCGATTTGCTTTACACTTGTGGACTCTTCTTCAAGAGTAGTCTGACACTTCTTCGAGAGGTGTCCGACGCGGTGTCCGATAATTAGAAATTAAATCAATATCTATGGACACCACTAAAAGGTGTCGGACACGTGTCCGGGTGTGTCGATGAGGTATCGAGGTGTCCTGGAGGCACTTGATACTAACATACCATACGACAAAGGTGTGCTAGATCAGAAGATTCTACGGTACGAGAAAGAGCGGGGGAAACATTGTATTTTCTGGAAGTTAGCCTACTGGAGGACACTCGTTATCCGAAATAACATGGATGTGATGCATATTGAGAAGAATGTTTTTGATAATGTGTTCAACACAGTGATGAATGTCAAAGGAAAATCGAAAGATCACCTTAAAGCGAGAAGGGATCTACAACAGTTGGGTGTACGTCGTGAATTTCATCCTCGGACAGTCAGCGGGAGCACCTTAATGTCTAGACAAGAAACAAGTGGAGAAGGTCTGTCAGTGGGTTAAGAATTTGAAGCTTTTAGATGGGTTTGCGTCCAACATATCTCGTTGTTGCAATGTATTAGAATGCAAGTTTCAAGGGATGAAGAGTCATGACTGCCACGTATTCATGGAGAGATTCATTCCTATTGCCTTTTAGGGACTGTTGCCACAGGTTGTATGTGAGACTTTGACTGAATTATCTCATTTCTTTCGAGATATATGTTCTTCTACGATCCGGTGAGTAACATGGAGGTGCTTGAGAAGAACATTGTGGTGACGATTTGCAAGCTGGAGAAAATCTTCCCACCTTCGTTCTTTGATTCAATGGAGCATCTGCCTGTTCACTTGGCATATGAAGCTAAGATGGGTGGACTTGTGCAATATCGGTGGATGTATCCCTTCGAGAGGTAATCCTTAAATTGTTATAGTTGTTCGTTTACACTTAATGAAAAACCTGTTATCATTGATATTCCACCTAACTCGATTCGCTAAACTTCTAGGTTCATGTTCCATTTGAAGAAAAAAGTCCGTAATAAAGCTCAGGTTGAGGGCTCAATTGCGGAGGCTTATGTAATGGAAGAACTTGTAAACTTTTGTAGTCAATATTTCGGGCCTGATGTTGATACAAGGTTAAATCAACTAGGCCGAAATGAGCACGGATCAAGCACAAATTTGGAAGGGCAATTGTCAATATTCAAGCAGTCAGGTAGTCCGTTCGGCCGAACCTATACTCGATGGCTAACGGATGAAGAGTACAGTGCTGCAACAATATATGCCCTTCTAAATTGCGATGAAGTTTCAGCATTCGTTGAGTAAGTTAATGTCTTAATTCAAAAAATTGTTGTACATAACTGGAAATGTGTGATAAGCAAGTCAACTATATTGCCTTGCAGTGACTTCGATGCGGAATCTTTAATCACTGATCCCGTTGGACTTGAATCTCATCTGAAATCACAATTTGTACAGTGGTTCAAAATGCGTGTACGTCTTTAACGAAATTATATTATGTGTTATATACATTTATGTGGTCAATTAGTATATTAATTTATCCTTAAGTTTTACCGTCATCTACAATAGGTTCAGTCAATGGATAGCCAGTAGCCTCCTGCTTGAAATTACTAGCTTAAGGCCCTAATAAACAAGCATCATGTCACGGAGGCTATATCATCAACGGGTTTAGGTTTAACGTAAAAGATGATGACCGAACAAAACAAACCCAAAACAGTGGAGTCTTGGTCAACGGCGACTGTTATGCCGAGAATTGCATGGATTTTTACGGAGAGCTAGATGAGATTGTTGAGCTAACATATCTGGGTTCCCAAAACTTCGCTGGTAATGTTCAAGTGTACGTGGTTCGATGTCACATGCAGTAGAGGAATCCGTGTTAGCTCTCAAGGGATTGTAGATGTCAATGTCAAGTCGAGACTTGCATCAGACGAGCCGTTTGTGTTTGCTAGTCAAGTTGCACAAGTCTTTTACACTGAGGACGTCGTAAATCCCAAATCTCATTGGTATACAGTTATCAAGTCCAAGAAATTGCCCGTGACATATGACAGTGAGCTACCCACCTTTCAAGCCAACCAACCACCTGTCTTGTTACCTGTTGAGATGAACAATGAGGAGGACGATCTTCCTCTTCCAACAACACTTCATGTAGGAGAAGAAGTCGTAGATGATGACGCAGAAGACGTGAGAAGTGTTGAAGATGATGTGACTGAGTCTACCGATGAAGAGGATGAATTAGAAGATGAAGAGGTCGACGAGTCCCACGAAGAAGAGAATGACGAGTCTAGCGATGAAGATGATGATGATTCCCAAACTGAAAATGATTGACTTGTACTGTTATAACATTTCAAAAAATATTTAGTAACATTTTAGTACTTAGTTCATATATTGTGTTTATATACTCAGTTCATATATATATATGATGATTTTTTCTGCCAAATTATTGTTTTTAATGTGTTAATTTCTTTGCAATTTATCTATACGAAGTCAGTTATGGATAGAATACGGGCTATACGTGGCCGGGGTGGACGCCGAGCTGCCTCCTCCCCGGTGGGTGCCACCTCGTCATTTCCCATTGGTGACGAGGCACAGAGTGCTCGCTTACAGCAGATGGGGCCCCAGCCTCAGCCCCAGCCGTCGCTCCAGCCCGACGCCGATTCCTCCCACACTCGCACTGGTTCTCCTTCTTCTGTGGGTTCTATCTCAGGTATAGTTGATAACGGTGTTGAGTCAATTTTTGCTAGACTTATATTTAAATTATATTTGAACTGTATTAATGTCGGTTGTTTGGGATCTCGAGTATATTACGCGGGGTACGCATCAACCCCCAGCGTAAAATGAGAGTTACGCTCACCCAGGAAGGCCAGTAAGTAAAAAAAAATAACATCATGCCTTATATTTAAATGTTTGGGTGTCTTAATTTATATTTGAATTGTATTAATGTATTCATTTACTTCTTTGGTTAGGATCCTGGAGAATCACGCGAGGACGAAGATCGGCGTTCTTGTGAAGGGCCGATTCTTCGAGCCACAGCTGTACTGGAAGGACTGGGATGTTGGGACGAGGGAGTCCCTATGGGAGGAGTGGCTGGTACGTTTAACGCGATATTTTCTGCGATCGTATTTGTTTAATTAGAATTTATTATTTAAACTAATTTGTATAATTGGATGCCTTGCAGGAGGGGTTCACGTTTGACTCGCCTAATCAGCAGGCGCTGGGGCAGCAGGCCTTTTTTGCATACATCAATAAGAATTACCGCCGATGGCTGCACGACGCACGGGACTGGGTGAAGAAGATGCTGCCCGAGGGTACCCGATGACGGAGATGAAGAGATATCCCCCGCATTGGATATCTCCGATTGTGTGGGGGCAGATGATTGACCGGTGGGTAGTGGATCCAGGCTGGGACGCCAAGAGTAAGAGCAGGCCGAGAACAGACAGAACAAAGATTCGACGCACATGGGGGGGGGGGGGTGGCACACGACATCATCCGACACATGAATGCGGTCGAGCACCCGGACCTGGAGGAGGATGAGATCATAGCTCTGACATATAATCAGACGCACGTGCGGAACAAGGATAAGGACGAGGCGCACCGGGCGGGCGACTATGTTTTAGATATTGCTCGGCGGATCGATGTAAGTTCAAGTCAACTTGTTTAATTTGTTAATATTTTGTCTTTCTATTCAATGTTTGTTGCGTTAATGCCCTAACATATTATCTTTAAATCATTGTTTTTGCAGGCCTCGTATGAAACAGCTTAGGGGGTCCGAGCAGCAGTCTGGACAGCCATCAGCGTCCACTAGTTCGGGTGCGAGTATTGGGGCGTTGAAGTAATGGCTAGATACACCGGAGGTCGTCAATCGGCTGAAAGGCCGCATACGCGGCCTGCCTAGCACGACTGTACGTGCCATGATTGGAATGTCCCCACCCCCAGCTGCCCCTCCAATGACGCGAGTGCGCAGTGTCGGTTGGATGAAGAGGAGATCCAGGACATTGCTACGGTGGTGTTGAGGATGATCAGGGAGCAGGATCAGCAGGGCATTACTGCTGGACATGCCGAGCTGACTCCGGAGCAGCAGGATCTAGATCCGGGACTCGGCAAACCCTGATGAGCCCCTTCTCGTGCCCTCCCAGCTTGTACCCCCCTCCGGGCTTGTACTCTTCTCCCCTCCCCTAAACAGTTGTATCCGGTTTCCGGCTTGTACATTTTAGTTTTCGTTAGAGTAAACATTTATAAAGTTATATATAGTTATTTTGTGTCTGTTGTAGGGTTAAATAATTGCTGATCGATCAGCAATTATTTAACCCTAATGTGCATTTGGGGATTGTGCCTTGTTGTTGAGCTTGCCTTTTTGTTTACAGTTTGGGCATTAAAAAAAATTATTAAAAAATTTTGACTTTTAGACGGATTAATTCCGTCGCTAAAGGGTATACCTAATTCTGAACTTTTAACGATAGAATATTCCGTCGTTAAAAAGGACATTTACCGACGGATTTTCGTAGCTAATATTTACCGATAAAATTATTTTTGAAAAATAGAAAATAAATTAAAATATGAAAAATACAATTAGCGACGGAATGCCCGTTGCTAATGCATAGATAAACCCGTCGCTGAAAGTCCAATATTAGACGACGGATTTTGAAATTCCGTCGCAAAACTTTTAGTAACGGACTTTTATACGAGAGACTTTTAGCGATGGAATATAGGCTTTAGCGATGGATTTCCCCATCGCCAAAGGCCTTATTCCTCGTAGTGTGAAACAACATAAGCAATTAGTAATAAATCAGATAAAACTTCTATAAACTATGTAGTAATATGTGTGTATACAATAATATTTCTATCATTCAAATATTCAAATTGATAGAGTTAAATTGAAAATAAATGTGTTCATAGGCCCTCCTCCTTTTATCCGGGTTGGGACCGGCTGCTTGTAAACAAACAGACGAAGTTACCTATTTTTTTATATATATAAAAAAATATCTATCTTGCTTGTAAAAACTTTATATATATATATATATATATATATATATATATATATATATATATATATATATGAAAAAAACTATATTTTGTGAAAAAAATTATTCTTAAAACTTGAGAAAAGGAAAATAAAAAGAAATTACCTAATCATCCGGGAAGTACTTCAACATCCGAGTCACTACTCTTCCTATCATCAATCGGTTTATCTTGTTCGCATCAAGATAATCCTTCCAATATACACATAGCTCGAGCGACTCGGGGTTAAGACGACTCCTCCTGTCATCCAAAACCCTTCCGCTTGCTAAAAATGCAGACTCTGAAGCAACCGTGGAGGCTTGCACTGGCAGTACATCCCGTGCAATTTGGGATAAAGTTTTATACATGTTTTGATTTTGTTTCCAAAAATTTAACAAATTAAAATTAACCTGTTCTTGCATTGATAAATCAGAATAATGATCAGTATTTGAATATACACCAATCTCATTAAAAGAGGAAAAAGTAGACGAACCTGCCGAATTAGAAGTACCTTCACCTGGTAGTTGTCTTGCTACTAGATGTTCAAAGCCCTTAAGGTATGGCGCATAATACCTCTCAGCAGTCGATGATGAAGCTCGCTCGCGCACGTCAGCAGAATTACGATAGAGGTTGAACAGTTCCTCAAATGTCTTGCTCACTTTCGCTGTGAGTTCGGTTGCGTCCGCTATTAGGTAGCACATTAATCTTGATATCTCTTGTATCGAGACGTTCACGCCATGCAACTTTAACCTAGGATCTAAACAAGTAGCCACAGTAAAAATAACAGGCAGTTCACTATTTATTAAACTTTTTATCCATCACTTTTACTATTTCCTTAAAGGGTCCTATATATCTCCATTTTGTTAACATTGTAGCCATCTTGAGAATTTCTATTACAGCGAGAGGAGAGGTGGGATAGTACGTACCAGACAATAAATTGGTAGACGTGTAAAATACCTCCAAAAATTCAGCTAGGTATGTAGCCATCTGCCATTCCTGTGAGTTGGCAAGCCGGCTGGGAACGAGGTTAGTAGAAAATGCGTATAGACTTCTTTGTATGCCAGAATGTGTAAAAACATATGGTATGTAGAGTTCCACCTATGGACCACATCTGTAACTGCTCTCCTGCGAGGCATATTATATTGAACACACAACGTTTTAAATTGTTGTGTTCTTGGACCCGAACTATTAACATACGCTGTCATACCCCTCATTTTGGGAAGAATATCTCCTGCAGCAGCTAAACCATCTTGAACAATTAAATTAATTATATGACAAACACAACGAACATGAAATAATTTACCAGAAAGTACAGGTTTGAGGCTCTCCTCTAAAGCATCAACAACAACTGTATTGTTAGAAGCATTATCAAAACTAATACTCATAATCTTATCCTTTAATTTAAACGTGGTACATGCTTTAATATATTAGTAGCAACGTTCATTCCATCATGCGAAAAAGGAAAGAGTTCGAAAGCGATGATTCTCTTGTTCATAATCCAATCTGCATCAATCCAATAGGCCGTCACACAAGCATAACTAACAAAAGTAAACGGAGATTGCCAAATATCAGAAGTAAGACTAACTTTACTGTCAAAATGATCGAAATAATCGATCAGGCGTGCTTTAGCAGCATTATACTGTCGGAGTGCATCGGATCTAGTTGTGTTTCTATGAACCTTTTTGTACAAAGGTTGCACGTAGGTGTTCATATATCTAGAGTGCTTAGCATTATCGGCAAAACTAAAGGCTTGTTCATCGTGAATAACAAATTCAGCGAGACCGTCTCTTTGCTCTCGCTGATTATAAACAAATAACTTACCGTCAAAAGATAACTATGTTTGGCTAGGTTCGACGTGGCCTTGTCGAGGTGCACACTGAGGGTAATGCCTGTTAAGATGTCCATTACCACTACCAGATGAAAATAATTTAGCTCAGTACTTACATCGAGCTTTTGCCGTCCACCATAATTTCCATCAAAATGATTCCAACACTCAACTTTCCTTTTTTCACCTTTTGGACTTCTGGTTGACTACCGAAAGTGTTGCTCGCCCCTTATTCATCATGACTGCTCATCGGGTTAAGATTATGCCACGGAGTAGTAGCTTCACCAACCGAGCTGCGTCCTTGACTAAAATGCGGGCTATTTTGTGAAGGCGTGTATTCAATATCTGGAATGTTTTGATTGAACTCCCAATTAACTTGGGTATCTATCATACAGTCTATACTCATTCGTCTAGGAACGAATGGTTGTGGCGGTGCTTGGATTGGTGTTTGTGATGGCCGTGGTGGTGGTGCTTGTGCTGGTGGTGGTGTTTTTCGTAATGAAGATCCACGCTTCAATTTCTTCAGTATTCCAGCCATATTTGACACTAAACTTTTTAACTAGATTGGAAAATAAAACTAAAGCAGTAATAAGTAATTAGACATAACAATTAAAAAGAATTAAAGAGTAACAAATGAATAAGAGTAATTAGCAATTAAAAATTGAAGAGAGTTAGTAATTAAAAAGAATTTAGTAATAGTAATTAATAAATAAGAATTCACTAATTACTAATTAGAAAACAAAATAATTAGAGAGTAACAAATGAATAAGAGGAGTAGCTAGTAATTAGAATTTAGCAAGAGTAGTAATTAGTAAACAAGAGTAGTAATTAGCAAGAGTAGTAATTAGAGAGGGACAAAGTAGCAAAGCTTGTAGAAATGTAGAATGTTTAGATAAGAGAGAGTAAAAATATTGGTGTGAAAAATTTGAAAGAAAAGGTATGAATTTATAGATTTTTGAAAGTCTATGAAATACCAAAATATCCCTTAAAACTAGCAGTTTATAGTTGTTGGGGAGGGTAAAAGTGTAAAAAATCTTAAAAGAGTTGAAAAAATTAAGTTTGACCAAAATACGCCACAAACTAGCCGTTATATTGGTGTGAGGGGGTAAAAGTGACATTTAGGAAAATAATGGGGAATATGGCCGTTGGGGGAAGGGGGAAATAATTTTGAAAATCCGTGGGGCCTGCCACTTTAAGGCCAGAAAACGGCCAAAAGGGCCAAGCCCGGGCCAAACCAGGCCAGCTCGTTTTTTTTGGGCCTGACCCGGGCTTTTTTTTGCAAATCTCCAGCCTGGTCCAAGCCCTAAAAAAAAAAGGCCGCTACTGTTCACCTATTGTGCCAGGCCAACTCAGGCCAAAAAACGGGGCGGGTAAGGCCAGCCCGCGGGCCGCTGGGCCTTTTGACACCTTTATATATGGGTAAAAAATACCCACCAAAGGGAAGGTGACACTTGTCACCACCAGATGACACTAAAACTGCTCTTTGATTCTTGGAGATGTGCGAGTGGCACTTGCCCAGCTTTCCACTATCTCATTATGAGCAATAACTGCCCATTAAATCTTGGTAACCTCCCACTAATTAGAGGAACTCCCCATTAAGAAAAGGTAACTCACCCTTTAATACTTTCCTATAAAATGAAAGTGAAAAGCAAGAAGAATGTAAGTTCTGATTATTTAAAATATTCTCAGATATTCTCTCAAAATCACTTACTGACTTAAGCATCAAAGACTCTCTGCTAGAGCCCCCTCCGGGGGTCCCAGCACACCGTTTGCTAGTGTTGTGCTTTGCAGGTCTTCTCAGGTGCTCGTTTGGTCCCAACTGACGCTCGTTCGGTGCCTGTCAATTTTTGGCCACAGCAGTTTTGGCCCCATCTTTGGGACCGACTAGCCTAGCAAACGACGAAACGCAAAGGAGTACAGAACGCCAGCTAAAATATCGTCAGCAGCAAAGGGCGACAATGCGGCGGTCAGCGTACCACCGGTGGTCATTAACGGCATTAACACCCAATGACGTCCTACGAAACCATGCCCGCCGCCACGAAGCAGCCTCCACTGCCATCATCCTATGCTTGTGCACGATCATCCACTTGCGATAACATCAACAGTGCCAAAAAAAAATCCACAAGGTGCCTTCTTCTTCAGCCATCAACCCACCGCTCTTGCGACCAACAGCGCCGCTCCCCAACAATCATGTCGCCAATCGTTGTTCAAACCCCCGATGTATCACGGTCATAATCTGTGACATCGAGCCAGCGACGCTGCCAAGAAGAAGCGTAGCAACTGGATAACTCTGCCACCGTCAATCACAAAGTAGACAAATCTGCCACCACCACGACTGGCCAGTGTCACCCATTGTACAAACGGATAAATCAAAACCAGCAACAGCCGGCCACCAAACGTGACAATAACCACGACCGTGCCGTCGTTGCACGAGATTTGAGACGACGTCAAAGACCCTGCAGTTTGATAACCCGGAGAAGATCCACCACCACCACCGTAGGTTCACTTCACTCCGACGCTAACAACGACAACTCCGTCGATCACACAACATTGCAATGAGGGGCAAGCTGCTGGCATGAATCCGGCTAACTCCCCGCCAATTCCATTATGTCCAACTTTATGCAACAACCAGCGCATCAACCAATTGCACAAACTGCAGCCATTTACGATGGCGCAGCGTTGCAACACACAAGAGAGAGAGAGAGAGAGATACGGGATAAACAGTAGCGCTGCCGCCGACTAGCACACCGTCAAAATCATAACGCTGTTACCAAACAACGCGCTGCCATAACCGTAATCAAGAGCAGCACCGTTGCAGCCTCTAATCGACCCACCACCATGAGTGATGAGTCCTCAATATAATTGCAGCTTAAAGCCGGCAATAGACCAATCAGCCAGTATTGCGGCACCGGAACTGCCACAAGTCCACTCACCATGAAGGTTCCATTCGGCCACCGCACCAAGGCCTTTGCCACTGATCGGCGTCCCTTCGGCGACTGCTCTTTTTCCCGGCAGCGCCGCACTGTCAAATGACAAGCCACCTTTGTTGCTTAGTCACCACTACTATAGCTAAACTTCTGCCGGCGTCACTATTCACGCCAATGCCCCACCAATGAGGACTCATCCACCGTGCAGCCGCTGCATCAGCCATTGAAGACTCGTGGCCTCCGAGGATTCGCTTGGCAGTGACCATGACAACCCGCAGCCTCGGCACCCTGCACTGCAGGATCTAAACGGCAAACTGCCGCCACCACTCCGGCGAGCTCCCTGCCTTCACCGCCAGTAGCAACGTCGTTGTCGCCATTTCTCCATCCAAGACTCAGCTGTCACAGTCATCAAGTGCAGGTTCTCGTCTGCAAGCTACGTGCCCAGGGAGATGCTACTGGATCTACCTCCCACCGCGCTGACTCGCAGGCAGATGACGCTTCCAGGGGCAGCGGAACTATAGCGAAGCTATGGTCCCCCCTTTTCGTCAAGGAAAAGATGGAATCTGGAGATTACACAGGTGATTTTGTTCATTTATATCACAAAATCCTATTTTACACTTTTGCCCCATGACTATGCATATTTATGGTAATTGCCCACGATCAAGATTTATTTAAATCTTATCTTGCAATTTATCAACTCATATTTGGTTCTCTAAGGCCTACAAATGAATAGCCATATTCGTCACCAAAGCCTGTATGCATAGAGTTGTTTGTACACGGCATAATACGCAACGGCTTTGATTTTAAGCCGACACACTTAACATATGCCTACATATTGCTTAAATACTTTAGCCTAGACCTATTCATTTTTTGGTCTGGCATCAGCCAATTGCTTCAGTTGGCCATTTGAGTGCTCATAATTTTCTATTATGCCTCACTTATGTCATGCAATACGACACATCTTACTTGTTGAACCGACAAGGTAATAATGGTGTCACAGCGTATGATTACTACCAGTTTAGTGCTAAAATATAGTTGCATTTATCAGCTCATGCGCTCTCTTGCTATATTTTCGCGTGACATATTTTTTCCTGTTACAAGAGTTTGTACTACAAACCACTTCATAAGTGAAAGACAAGTTCATAGCCCTTGTGGCTTTAGTTATGCATAAAGCTTCAGCTGTAGCATCATGCTGGCTTGACGTAACAAGCTGACTTTCTTAGTAGAGAGGCACACGTTACCAGCAATTTGGTAACTCTAAGAGAATTGCATGCGTATGTTGATAACATCGCAAGTACATTCGGTAGCCAGGATAGCTCGTGCCTTTGCAACCGGCAAATCAATGGCCTTACTTGCCAGAATTTACTGCACATCCCCGGCCAGCATATCGACAGCATACGATACCATTTTTATTGCTCATCCGGTGATGTTTTGGGCCAGTGATGTTTTGACCATACACTATTTCAACAGATCATGGTCCCATAGCTTTATCTTCTCGTTCAGCCATGAGAACAAGCTATGATCCTCTAACTTTACCTGTTCGTCCATCTGAGCCGACAGGCTATGTACTTAAAGTTTTGTAAGTATGTTCTACACACAATGACTAAGAAGTCATCATTGCATCTATTCCTCCTTAGTCAGGGGGGCTACATATTTATAAGACAACGATCACTTCCGCATAGAGCCTGCACTCCCCCTCATACGATGGCTAAGCAGCACAACCTATTCGCCATCGTTCAGGCAGTGCAAAAATCCATTGAGCAGTTGCAAACCTCGGTCAATCGTCCCTCTTAGATGTATCGAACACTACAAACCCACCATTTGTCAACGACAACCTATTTAATGTTGCCTCACCTAACCTCCTCCTCAACACGCTGAGAGCTTTTGCACCTAACATCCAAGGTCACCCAAACGTCAAATTTGGAAATAATCTCGCTTTATGCATCACGAGAATGACCAAAACCGTTGCAGTAACCATGTTACTTTTTCTAAATGACGAGGAACGTCGTCATTCCAAGAATAAACGGCCTAAGAAAAGACATTACGAGGCTCACTCGTTAGTACTTATGTCGTGCTCTAGCCACTTTCAGGACCAACACTTTGAGAAGCTTTGCATCACAGTGCCAGTTATCATTCGGAACACCTTCACTAAGGACATTTGTGTTGGTCTAGCCTAGTAATCCATACTCATCTCCATAAAGAGCCGCCTAAACCTTGGCCCAATTGAGTAGTCATATTCCTTTCTCGAGGAGTTGCGTAAGCCTCACAGAGCAGAGATCCTTCAAATTCCTAGCTCACTGCTCGCTTAACTGAGCAGAAGAATTCCGATGGACTCCTACTTTGCTAGACCGAGCAAACGAGTTCCTTTAGGCCTCTTGAAGTCTCTCATGCTCAAAAATAAAGTGAAGAGAAATAAAATGAGCTATCCTTATATAAAGATATTATTGTAATCTAATAGCCAAGATCTCACGACCGTTCAGCACAACAAGGGGGGTAAGTTTATCCTTGTACCCCTTGATAGAAACTTTGACAAAACCGAGTGGACACAGTACTTCAAACAAATCCTCTATAAAGCCTCTGCATCTACTCGAGAGTCAAGTGGATGAGCGCCATTTGAGGTCTAAGCCTCTGCTCGTAAAGACGAGCAGACGCGCACATTAAACCCCTCTACCTCTATTTGCTAAGCTGAGTAAACGAGCATATTTTGAGGTCAGCCTCTGCTCTAACCGAGTAGGAGAGCGCACTAGACCTATGCCTCTGCTCTAGCAGAGTAGATGAGCGCCTTTGATCTTAGCCTTTGCTGAGTAGACGAGCGCACTAGACCCATGCCTCTACTTTAGCCAAGTAGACGAGCGTCTTTGGTCTTAGCCTCTGTCGAGCAGACAAGCGCACTAGACCCATGCCTTTGCTCTAGTCGAGTAGACAAACGCCTTTGGTCTTAGCATCTGCCCGGCACACGAGCACACTAGACCCAACCTCTGCTTTAGTCGAGTAGAGAAGCGTCTTTTGTCTTAGCCTCTACCGAGCAGACGAGCGCACTAGACCCATGCCTCTGCTCTAGCCGAGTAGACGAGCGCCTTTGGTCTTAGCCTCTGCCTAGCAGACGAGCGTACTAGACCCATGCCTCTGCTCTAGCCGAGTAGACGATTTCCTTTTGGTCTTAGCCTCTATTGAGCAAATGAGCGTATTAGACCAATAACTCTGCTCTAGACGAGTAGAAAAGCTCCATTTGGTCTAAGCCCTCTAGACCGAGCAGACGAGCACATTAGAACACATCCTCTGCTCAAACCGAGCAGACGAGCGCCTTTAGAGCCTCTAAGCCTCTGCCGAGCAGACGAGCACATTAGACCTCATGCCTCTGCCTAGTCGAGCTGACGAACGCCTTCAGAGTCTCCTAAGCCTCTACAAGCTAGGACGAGCAACGAGACCTAGCCTCTACTCTAGCCGAGTAGAGCAGCAGACGAGCTCTAAGACTCTACTCGACCAGCCGAGCAGACGAGCACATTTAACACATGCCTCTGCTCTAGCCGAGCAGATGAGTGCCTTTGGTCTTAACCTCTACCACAATTAGCGCACTAGACCCATGCCTCCTCTAGTAGACGTAGACGAGCCTTTAATCTTAGCCTCTACCGAGAAGACGAGTGCATTAGACCAATACTTCTACTCTAGTCGAGTTCTCAAGAGCCTTTGGTCTTAGCCTCTGCCCAGCAAACGAGCTCTCTGCCCAAGCCTCTATTCTAGCCAAGTAGACGAGCACCTTTGGTCGTGCTCTACTTTGCAGACGAGTGCAGTTGACCCATGCCTTTACTTGGCCGAGTAGAGAGCTATTTTGGTCACAACCTCTGTGCATCCTAGCACATTAGCATGCCTCTACAAAAGCATAGTAGTGAATTTTTGGCCTTTGCCTCTGGAAGAAGAGCATGTCCTAGAGCAACCTCTGCATCAACAGTGATGTACACCACGATTGCTCTGCTGGTATACAGTGGTTTGATTTTCAGTTGAAAGGTGGGGGAGAGGTTGATATAGAACGATAGGAATTTCTGCAGACATGGCTCATCCACTAGTGTGCTATCCTGTGGCACATGTAAATCCCTTTGCTTTGCTTTCCCAGTGATCCAATGGTTATGTATTGAACCGCTAGAAGGATTAATAAGGTGCTCATCAGATATTCGATAGATCTCTCTGTCTTCAACCTCTCTCTCCCTGTAGTATTACCTGAGCCTGTTTGGGATATTGAACGGCAGCCTTGTTACAACACGAATTTTGCTTGAAAAAGCCTATCGATAATGTGCAAGTAAAACAGTGTATATGGAACAGTCCCTAAACCCAGATGCTACATCCTTGTCTCTAAAATATTCTCAGATAACAACCCATTAAATCCTGATAACCTCCCATAATTGTGAAGTCCCCATGTAAAAAAGTAACCGACCCTCATACAGACCAGAAAATGGAATGAAAAGCTGGAAAAGGTAAGTTCTGATTATCTAAAATATTCTCAGATAGCTCTCTCAAATTTGCTTATTGACTTAAGCATCAGAGACTTCTGCCGAAGCCCTTCCGGGGTCCCAGCGCGTCACCGTTTGCTCGTGTTGTGCTTTGCCCCCCCCCCCGCCCCCCCGTTTGGTCCCAACCGACGCTCGTTCTGTACTAGCAAGTATGAGGCACGTACATAATGTTCATCGATCAATATTGCACTAGTCATGGGGCTATTAATGGCTTTGTAGGTATCTATATCCAACAGATTACATTCTTGGCAATTTACTATAATTGCGAGCTATCCTTCTACGGAGGTTCGGCAACCTCGATCAATTAATGCACTACTCATGGAGCACCAACGGTTGTCGTAGGTGTCCATATTCAACTGGTTACATTGTTAGAAACATAGCAATTTATTGTTGTTGCGAGCTATCCCTTTACGGAGGTTTGGCCAGCAACTTTATTGAATGTTTGACTTGGGCATGGTGGAAATATGGATGGAATAAGGACACATCTGAATTTCCTGGTTTTTTTTGGGAGGAGGGACAAGGGGAGGATAAGACTATTCCTTCCGCTTCTTCTAGTTATCTTTCTAGTTTATCATCCCCTCCAACCCTAGCGTGAGGCATGTGCCCTTTTGTGGGCTGCATAGGGTGTCAATATGTGGAGAAAGGAAGAATTCACTCTCAGGCTGCTATAGTGAGCCTATAAATATTTTTATGCTCCCTTCAACATAGACAAGAAACTTTAGGTTCTTGTACTTCCAAAGATGGCCACGACCGAATGTGCTCAGTTTTATTCCTTCCTAGCCTTTATTTGGTTGGTTCTCAGTCTCCTAGTTCACTTCATCATAAAGGGAATTCTTCATCCTGAAAAGTTGAATTTGTCCAATACCCTCCAGCACTTCCGATTATTGGCCACCTTCATTTACTAGGCGCCACCTTATTCAAGTCCTTCCGTACCCTGGCTTCTCGGTACGGCCCTATTATGAGGATCACTACTGGTACATCAACTTTGGTGGTTGTCTTTAGTGCTGATGTAGGCAGAGAAGTCATGAAAACCCATGACCTAAATTTTGCCAATAGGCCGGAATTTGGTGCCGTAGATTTCGATTTGTACAAAGACCACTCATTTTTTATTGCAGAGTATGGAACGTATTGGCATTTCATGAAGAAAATATGCATGATGAAGCTTCTCTCAGCTCAAAAACTCAATGCCTTTGCTAATATCTGGAAAGAGGAAATGATGAAGCTTTTTGGAATTCTAATGGAGTGCTCAAAGAAAGGAGAGCCCTGCGATCTCGGGACGGAGCTAATGACTATGAGTTGCAATATTATATCTAGGATGTCGATGAGCACAAGATGCTCGGGAAGTTTGAAAGAGAGTAAGAAGATCAAGGAGATTGCTAACGGGATTAGGTTTCTTGGATCCAAGATGATCTTGGGAGATATGTTGGGTCCTTTTAACAAGTTTGATTTCTTTGGATATGGAAGAAGGCTCCAAGGCTAGTACTTGCAGTTTGATAACTTGGTGGAAGGGATCATGGCTCAAGGAAGAGAGGCAAGAGAGATAAACAGAGGATGTCATGGACATTCTCTTAGAGATTTACGGGGATAAAGCTTCTGAGGTGAAGATAAGTAGAATGAACATCAAGGCTTTTTTATGTTGGTTAGTCTCCCTCTCTCTGACGTAACCCCCCCCCCCCCCCCCCAATCCGCAAAAAAATAAATAAAAAATTAAAAAGAGACAAGTAGAAATTACTGAATATGCATCACTTGGCAAGTGGATTTAAGTACTCGGAATATGCAGTGAAAAATCAATGAAAAATTGAAAACCACTCGTTAAAGACTGAGGTAGAGTGGCATCAGTAATAACTGTGTATATGATCACTTGCTTTTTATATGGCAGGAAATTTTCATGGCCGGCACCGACACCACAAGCGTCGCACCGCAATGGACATTAGCTAAGATCATTAACCATCCAGAAGTGTTCAAGAAACTCAGAGAAGAAATCGCTGTGGTCGTGGGGTCATGCAGGCTAGTCAAAGAATGTACCAAATCTTCCTTATTTACAAGCAGTGGTAAAAGAAAGCCTGCTGGCAAATTCCAGGGTGCTGATCAATGCTTATGCCATCATGAGGGACCCAGAATCATGGGAAAATCCGTCTGTGTTTATACCTGAGAGGTTTTAAGCTGGTCCTACCGTGGACATCTAGGCTAGAAATCTCGAGTATTTACCATTTGGGAGTGGAAGAAGAACATGCCCTGGTGAAGCACTCGCATTGATATGGAAGAAGCGGTTTCTGCAGACATGGCTGACCCTCTAATTTGTTATCCAATTACTCGTATAAATCCGTCGAAGACTACTACTCTTCCCTAGATGGTTTCTTCCAAAAACCATGAAGCTGTACTTGATAAACTAAGTAGCACCTCTGGTTAAAGAATGCAACTTGATTTATGTGGACACTGAAACCGTTTAGATTTCACGTGTCCCCCAAAGGAAACTCTGGCAAGGGCCACTAAGAATAACATGGGGGTCTGATTCCAAGGGTCAATTAGCATACCAGATTGAACAACTGTGTAATGAATTTCATGCAAGGTGAGAACTGATTCACGATAGCTGGGTTTCTGCAAAAATCAGCGCAAAAGTCCTACCTGACATTCATTAGTTGTCTCACAAATGTGAACTGACTTCCATGGCAGAGTGCTACAAGGAGGTGCAGAGGCCATGCTCATAATATGGACAATAATAAGCACGTCGGAGAAAAGCCATAATAGCTTCATCAATGTTACCATTTCAGTTCATTGTTGGCTTCGCAGAGGGGTTGGTCTCGGAATGGAATCAGAGAGAAACATTTGCAAAGATACACCTCTCACCTCTCCCATTAACAACGATGGATTTCCATTACCCTATTCCAATTCATCCAAAATAAAAATGGTGTCCAGTATAACTCAGAGGTAGGCAGAAGAATTCTTGAAGATTAAAAAGGATTACTTTGTGCAGGAGTTAAGAAATTCAACTTGAAGCTGTACGTATCAAGAAGTATTCATCACTGGCTCATAAACAGGGAAATGCATACTACTTTGCCAAAATTGAGCAGAAAAAACCTTTTACCGCAGTTCAGCATCCCACCTTTTCCAATATGGCAATATCAAAACATATGGCTCTAACTCTAATCGATTCAAAGCCCGATGAACAAATAAGTACTACGAGTCCAAATTTGCCCTCCTCCTAAAAAGTCAACTCTGCAAACCACATCAGTAGTAGTAGCTTTGCAGTACTGCCTTTTTGCTGATTTCCAAATTTCTTTTTTCAATTATCTCTCTTCACACTTGAAAATCCGTGTTTCAAGGGAGGAGAAAAAGTCAGACTAATGGTTTCAATTGTTGCATGATTTTATTCACCCTGACAATACTTTTAGTAATCTCGACTGCTAATGAACACCATACCACCAAGTCCTTGTAGGCTTGCCCTCCACCTTATCTTATCTGCATGATCATGGGGGTAAGGTGCATCTGTTATGAAATAATTAATTTGCCAACTCAAGAAATAGCAAATTTAACTGCTCAAAGTAAGAGATATTTCAACATAAATTTATCACTTTTAACCGCTTAATTAATGAGTCTGCCAGAATTTCAAATATAACCAATTTGATTTATAATGTTGCAGCTAAACATTCATCAAACATTCAGTTGGTTGCCTCGCAGTAGAATTAAATCACCATTGGCACACAGTCAGAAACATAATGAAGATGGAACAAGGTTAAGGATAACAGCTAAATAGTAATTCTAGAAATGATTATAATACGAAGGGCATCTAAATGCCTAATCAGAACATTTTTCAGCCGCTGTACCAAAGATAAGTCAAAGACTAGCATCAAGAATAACAAAATTTAACCGGCTTAAAGGATCCGTCACTGTCACACAATTAAGTTTAATCGACAAAAGGACTTGCATTTAGTAAGATTTCGTTGGTATCAGATAGTTTGAACTCCAAAAATTTATCAGTGTTCTACAAGGAGATTTGAGATCGATTTCCGCCGGTTTAACTCAGTCGCAAGGCCTTCCATCGATAAAACAAAAGATCTTAAATCAATGAACACAATTGGAACTATGATAAGAATGTATTGAAGACCTAAACTATACCTACAAACAAATGAAGACACACGAGATATTAAAAACTAAGTAGCTATGTATATATAGACAACTTGACAGGCACCCCTGAAGCTCATTCAACCTGGTGAACCCAACTGCCGGCAAACAGTTGATAAAAGCTACATAACAAATAAAAAGTCCTAGAAATTGGTGGAGTACGTTTGAGGTATAACAAAAAAATAAAGCAAAAAAATTGAAGTATATGAGTTTTTCCTCACATTATATAAACAGATTTGTGAAACCAATTTCCTCAAGAGCCTCATTTCTCCCAAGTTTCAACCATGACTGATTTCCAAGGCTACATCATTCTGTTCCTCACTTGGCTCATCTCCACCATCTTGGTCAGAGAGTTTTTCAAATGGCGAACTGTGAATCACCTTCCACCAAGCCCGTTTGCCCTTCCGATCATCGGCCACCTCCATCTCCTTGCTCCGATACCTCATCAAGCTCTTCACAAGCTTTCAAGCCAATATGGACCCTTGATTCACATCTTCCTTGGCTCAGTGCCTTGTGTAGTTGCTTCTTCTCCTGAAATGGCTAAAGAGTTTCTTAAGACCAACGAAAGCTCCTATTCAAACCGGCCAAAGATAGCTGCTGTGGATTTCATAACTTATGGCTCACAAGATTTCTCGTTCGCTCCATATGGACCGTATTGGAAGTTAATGAAGAAGTTATGCATGTCCGAGCTACTAGGTGGTCGCACACTAGATTTACTTCTTCCTGTTAGACGCGATGAGTTGAAGCGTTTTATTGATTTGCTGTTGGAAAAGGCCAAAGCAGGTGAGGAAGTTGACGTTGGAGGTGAGCTTATGTGGGTGACAAACAATGTGATATCCCGAATGCTGATGAGGGAAAGGTGCTCTGGGAAAGAAAATGAAACAGGTGATGTTAGGAATTTGGTTAAAGAGGTTGCTGAGATTACGGGGAAGTTTAACATATCTGACTTTGTTTGGTTCTGTAAGAACTTGGATTTGCAAGGTTTTGGAAGGAGGCTAAAGGATATTCGTGACAGATTCGATAGTATGATGGAAAGGATCATTGAGGAACATGTCCAGGACAGGATGAAGAAAAAGACTGGTAATAGTGGAGAGGTAGTGAAGGATTTACTCGATATTTTGCTTGATATTTCAGAAGATAAAAGCTTGGAGATGAAATTGACTAGAGAAAATATCAAGGCCTTCATCCTGGTAATAAATCATCCCTAAATATTATCTCATTCTATATCAGTAGTTTCGTGATCATTGCTTTACATTTAGAAATAACCATTTTTGGTAACTTCAAGTGTGGAGTTAGTCCTCAAAGTTGACAGTAGTTCAGCAACAACCTGATACTCTGCTGACTAAAACGCACTTTGCTTACTAAAACCTGGCTTAGTTTTCATCTCCATTTGTCAAGTTCTTGAAGGCAGAGGTTAGGAAAAGATGACTCTTATTATTCCTGCTGGCTGTAGTCTTAATCACGCATTTTATTGTTGGAGGCAATGGTTTGTTCTCGAAGGCTCCTTGATTATAGAGTAGTTGACTTCCTCTCAAACTTATTGGCTAGTAGTGTGGACAACTCACAACTATTGTCTGATCCTTGATTGTACAGTAGTCTACCAAGGTACTTACAGTCAACTGTTTCAAATTACCCATTAAGAAGTAAACAACCTCTCCACAAACATGCTAAAATATTAGTTAAGTCACTGTACTTTGAACCAAAGAGTTTCATTGTAAGAAAATGCTTGTGATATGATGAGACTTTTATTTTGCGACAGAGAAGCAGAATCATGTCTACAGCAAGTTGTTCTGAGAGAGATAACTTAGTTCACCCTTTCGCAGTAAGATACATTTGGCAGCCTCAGTAACATCTTATGGTAATGCCTGTGCAGGATATATTTGCTGCTGGCACCGACGCATCTGCCATTACAACAGAATGGGCACTAGCCGAGCTAATTAACCATCCTAACGTCATGAAGAAAGCGTTTCAAGAGATTGGTCTTGTTGTTGGAAGAGACAGACTAGTTGAAGAATCAGATATAGCCAACCTTCCTTACCTTCAAGCCATTGTCAAGGAAACATTGAGGCTTCACCCAACCGGTCCATTAATCATTAGAGAGTCAAGTGAAGACTGCAAAATTGGACCGTACTACATACCGGCAAAAACTAGACTTTTTGTTAATGTGTGGGCTATTGGAAGAGATCCAACTCACTGGGAAAACCCACTTGAATTTCGACCAGAAAGGTTTGTTATTGAAGATCAGGCGAGTGCAAAGAGACAGTTGGATGTGAGGGGACAACATTTTCATTTCTTGCCATTCGGAAGTGGTCAAAGAGCGTGCCCCGGAACTTCACTAGCACTACAAGTTGTTCAGACAAGCCTTGCTTCTATGATTCAATGCTTTGAATGGAAGGTTAGAGGAGAAGGGAACGGTACCGTGAACATGGAAGAAGGTCCTGGGATAACACTTCCAAGGGCTCAGCCCTTGGTTTGTACTCCAGTGGCTAGGCTCAATTCTTTTCTAAAAGCATAAACTCTTATCATTAATGTACGGGTTAAAAAAAGAACAAAAACTATAGAGAAGAACAAGGCAAAGAAGAAAGGAGAAGAAAAAAATGAGAAAAAAGAGCTGCAACCTGAAAACAGGGTGATATGTTTGTGCTTTCGTGATTGTAATGAAAAGTTTTCAACAATGAGAGCCTTGGTGAAATACTTATATTTTATACCAGAAACTTACTAGAAATTTATCCAGAGGACCCTCCACCAATCAACATGGAAAGAGGTATGATCCCTTCGCACGTTACCAAATAGAGAACATGAAAAGAAAGAACACCTGCAAAGTAACATACAAATTGAGACAACATACATAACCAATGTCATTGTAGCTGTCATGATTTAGTTAACACACTCAAGCTAGTACACAAGTTTTTCAAAAAAGTTTGAGAAAGTTGGGAACTCAAAAACCTTTCAGCTATCCATATGTGAACAGCCATTGTCCAAGTTCATCCAACTTGTTGGTTAAGGTTTGGGCAAGCATGAAACGGACGATTCAAATAAAAGAAGGGGCAAAACTTATATCAAAAGAAAGATGACAAAAGGAAGAACCTTTGATGTCCGCATAATAAAGCAATCAGTAAGTTGCTCTACGCATATGCTTATGCATTTCAGTAGTTCTAATATAGAACTTGCTCAATTTGAGACTATAAATATCTCTTCTCCAGTTATATCGTGGCCTCAGTCTTCTAAACTTCCGAGGCATGGCTGATTTCCAAGGTTACGCCATTCTCTTCCTCATTTGGCTCATTTCAATCATCTTGGTCATAGCTTTCATTTAAAAAATTCGAACCACATCCTGCCTTCCACGAAGCCAATTGGCCCTTCCGATCGTTGGTCATCTCCACCTTCTCGCGCCAATACCTCACCAAGCAGTTCACAAGCTCTCAAAGCAACACGGACCTCTAATTAACATTTTCCTTGGCTCAGTTCCATGCTTTGTAGCTTCCTCACCTGAAATGGCAGAGGAGTTTTTGAAGACCAATGAGCCTTCGGTTTCCAACCGCTCCCATATAGTTGCCGCAAATTACCTATTTTACGGTTCACAAGATTTTTCCTTTGCTCCATATGGACCATATTGGAAGTTCATGAAGAAACTGTGCATGTCTAAACTTCTTGGTGGTTGAACCTTGGACCTATTCCTTCCTGTTAGGCGTGATGAGATAAGGCATCATATAGATTTATTGTCACGTAAGGGCAAAGCCGGGGAGGCAGTTGATATTGGAGGCGAGCTTATGAGGCTGACGAACAATGTGATATCACGATCTGTTATGAGCAAAAGGCGCTCTGAGAACGAAGACGAAGCTGGGAAAGTTAGGACGAAGTTGATTAAGGAGATCTCTGAGCTTACGGGAAGTTCAATCTCTCAGATTATCTTTGGTTTTGCAAGAATTTGGATATGCAAGGACTTCAAAAGAGGTTCAAGGGTGTTCGTGACAGATTTGATGCCATGTTGGAAAGAATCATAGAGGAAGAGGAAGGAGATTCGTGATCAATGCAATATTCCAGTGAAGGATCTGCTCGACATTTTACTTGATATATCAGAAGATGAAAGATTTGAGATGAGGTTGACTAGAGATAACATGAAGGCCTTCATTCTGGTAACCGCTCTCTCCTTTATTCACTTATGAGGTATAACAAAGAGTTACTTTGAGATGAGGCCTTTGTCACTGTCTGGGATTGCATTACATACTTTTCAAGTATCAACTCTAACATTTGCTTTTCCTGACTTTTTATTTGACAGTGAAATTTTATAGTTGTAACTTTAAAAAATTTGAATATATCGGTAGAGGACACAAGGTCATGCAGCTAACCAATTGCAGCTAGGCGGGTAGATAAGAAGCATTCAACAAAGCCTCATATACCCCTGGTCCCCTAAACAGTTACCTCGTGTGTATATAGTATGGCACAGGATAAGTGAAAGGCATACATTTAAGGAAGGAAAGAAAAGCAGATCCTTTGAAACTCCCATTCCCAGGTTCAATTAGGGAATTAATGCTTGCCCTGAGCTGACAGAAAATAGTAAAACCTAGCTTAAAAAAAGGACGTACAGCCTACATAACATTTCTCTTCAATGTATGTGCAGGATGCATTTGCTGCTGGAACAGACACATTTGCCATTACAACAGAATGGGCACTAGCAGAGCTAATCAACCATCCGCATGTTATGAATAAAGCAATACAAGAGATTAAGTCTGTAGTTGGGAAGGACAGACTAGTAGAAGAATCAGACGTCACTAACCTTCCTTACCTTTAAGCCATTGTTAAGGAAACACTAAGGCTTCATCCAACTGGCTCGTTAATCGTGAGGGAATCGAGTGAAGATTGTACAGTTAGAGGTCACAACATACCTGCAAAGACGAGGCTTTTAATTAACGTGTGGGCTATTGGCAGAGATCCGAACCACTGGGAAAGCCCGACTGAATTTCGGCCAGAAAGGTTCGTTTGTGAAGATGGAAAGAGCCAGTTGGATGTGAAGGGACAGCATTTTCACTTGTTGCCATTTGGTAGCGGACAAAGAGGTTGCCCTGGGACTTCACTAGCATTGCTGGTTATTCAAGCAAGCCTTGCTGCTATGATTCAATGCTTTGAATGGAATGTTGGAAGCGAAGGAAACGGTAGTGTGCACATGGAAGAAGGGACTGGGCTAACACTTCCAAGGGCTCATCCTTTGGTTTGCTTTCCAGTTGCTAGGCTCAATCCATTTCCTTAACTAAAACTTCTTATCAAGAATGGACAACTAAAGAAAGCACTACCTCCTTCAATACCTCTATAAACAGGCATGAGGAAGGAAGGACAAAACTTAAAGAAAGTTTCATAAGATTGTTAGGATGATGGTAAAATCTTTAGGGAAACACATTACTTACAGATAATTTACAGAACTTTAAGAGAAAATCTTCAATGGCCTTGAAGTATAATCATGTTGCATTTCTTATGCATGTTAACCGTCACAATATAAAAAATAAAAAAAAGATTTGTGTTTTCTTTTCTCATAAAATTCTATTTACATTTCGTGATTATCCTACTAAATGGAAGATTGCACGTTTAGACATGCTTGTTTCTTTAAAGAAAACTTTGACTTTAAAGAACTTTTCGTCTTTGCTTACTCAAAAACATATGCATCTTGCATTTTTCTTCTCAATTTGTCAAAATTACCTTCCACCCTTCTTCTCTCTCCTAAATATACATCATAAGTTAGAAGGTTATTCCAAAAAATAAAGTCCAGGTAAAAAAGATATGATATTATGTAGCATATATTGTGCATGACATTAATTAAGATCACATTGTTATTCACATAATCGAATCATATAATACAACACGTTATCTTTTACAAGAATTTTTTTTTATTTTTATCAATAATTTCGATTAAGAAGTAATGTCATGCATAGTTATGTATGCTTTTAAAAATTCACGCAGACAAATCTTAAAAATAGGTAAAAAAAAAATAAAAACGAAAAAAATTGATGAGATGAAAATGACAAGAACCTAAAAAATCATTTTTGATATTTAAAGCTTTCTTTTTGTTTTTTTTAAGGTTTGCAAGGGATTAGACCCTTATCCTCTCATTTGTGGCCCCATGGCCCCCACAAAGCTTCTACCAGTAAGCAGAGTTGACAGGTCACAGGTGGGGTCCCTGTAGACACCGAATCCCCCGCCCACAGTTTCTTTTGTTCCAGATTCCACGTTATATTCATTATTATTCTCTCTCTCATATATCCATCTGTTAAAACTCCTTCAGTTTCCTCTCTCTTTGATTTGTTCATCAATTTATGTATACCTTCTTACTAATGCTAGTGCCCGTTGATTCATCAATCTTTTTGCCCTCTTGCCTGGTTTGATTTGTTCCATAATCCTTCATTCATGTCGAAATCAATCCAAATATTTCTTCTTCAGCTTTTGATCGATTAGATACAATTTTCGTTCTTGTAAATCTTGCTTATGATTGTTAATCTGTTTCTGAGATTTATATCAAATCTTCTTCTGGGTGTCTTTTAAATTGATGACATCTGGGGTTTTTGGGTGTTTGGATTGGCGGGTTTGTGTTGAAAATCATGGTGACTGCAAAACTTGGGATGCTGCATTATGTCTTGGACCATGTGTATGGTGCATTTATGCACAGAACGAAGTTAAGCCCACCATTTTTTTCGAGAGGGTGGGGCGGCACAAAGCTTGAGCTTCTGGAGAGGATGATCAAGCAGCTTTTCCCTGCCGAGGTGGAATGCCAAAATTGGCCTCCCAGTTTGATTCAACCCGCTTGGAAAACAGTTTGGGAGACCAAGACTGCTTGTTTGAAAGAAGGGGTTTTTAGGACACCCTGTGATCCACAGCTTCTTAGTGCATTGCCTCCTGAGAGTCTTATGGCTAGGGTTGCCTTTCTTGCACCGAAATTCGTGCAGCCGCAGAATATGGCCTGCGTGGTTCATCTTGCGGGTAATGTGTTAAATCCTGCGGCTTTTACCAAATTTGAAGTTGATAGTTAATTTTACTCCAAAGGTCTTGTCTTTACCTTCATTGTTATGATAGAGATGCCAATAGTTGTTGTTGATCCTGTTGTTATGTGCTGGATTAGGGACATTGTGCTTTTGTTCATAGCGCACTCGTTATTGATCCTGTTTTTATCTGCTTTAAGATTATTAATCTATGCCTGACTCTTACCATGTTGAAATTCAAGTTGAGTTTCTTTATTATCTTTGCTTGTATTCCGAATAGTTTGAAGAGAAGGCTCTTCGAGCTTCTACCCGTATTGGGAGTCAGGGTCTTTGATTAGTGAACAACATTCAGTTAGGACTTGAGATTCTTGCTCGATTTAAAGAGTTGACATCATTATAAACCTCCCCATCCCCACACATTGCACCAAATCACCCTCTGCCTTGACTCTTGAGAAACCAGGCAAAGTCTGACCTCTATTCCCACCTTAGGTATAAAAGATAAAGTTCCTAAGAAAGTTGTGATAATTTTGACCTCTAATGACCTTTGTCAAATTGTTTCCAATTTCTTGAAGTATGGGGAGTTCTATTTAACTTGGCCCTCATGTTCAAACTGGGAAATATGTATTGTCTTTTGGGCTTCAGTTGGGTGATGCCTCATTCAGTTTTAGAGCTCGAAGGAGTTGGTTGTTGTTCAGGCAAAAGGGGAACTGGAATGGGGGTTTGACTTCCCCGTGTCTGTTTTGGTGCATTTGCAAGAATAGAAATAGGCGTGGCAATAATATTGATGAAGTCAATGGGCTTCCTTTTGTGTTCTCTTTTTGGCTGGACTAAGGACGACTTTGCAGCTTCCAATGACGCCTTCATAGCTTTTCTAGGCCACTCTTGCTGTGCCAAAAAGAATATCTTGTTTTGGTTGGATAACACAAATCTTCTCGAGGGATTCATCACATTTAAATTGGACGCGCCAGAAATTTACCTCCCTTGCCATGTACTCGGCTCTTTTTTGCATAACCAGTCTCAAGCCTGATCCGAATAGTGTTCCCATTGACTGCTCTTCAATTTTGTTTCACACAAGAAATATATGACCGTAGCTTCTCTTGGAAGTGTGATGGTCGAAGTTATCAACTATAAGCAAAGTCCTGTCATTTGTTGCAAATGTGACTTTTACTGGATTACATCGTATTGTTCTTGGTACAGTTTCCGATCCATGCCCATGAGATAAGTAGGCCGTAGATGAATTAAAGTGCTTAAGTAGGGAAATTGTTGATCATGCTCTTGGAGGTTTCTACAATGAGGGTCTGAAATCCTGGTGCAGAGAGCGTTTTCCTTTATGTGCGTGAAAACTTGAGGGCTGGAAACAGAAAAGTCTGGGAATGATTTGACGATCAGTATGTAGCCTAAGAAGTGGCCTGAATGTTTTATGGAATCTTTTAGCAAAGATGAGATGGTAAAGCTTGAGATGTGATAACTATCTTTTCGGCTCCCAAGGGGCCAAATATTCTGTTGCTCCCAGTCCCATAGACAACTTTAGAGGACCATAAGCAATCACTGCATTGATTATCCCCTGCACCATTTTAATATCCGTTTTAATATAGGAAGAACGAAGGCACCACCATGCCTTCTTGGAGGAAGAGGCCAATTTTGAAGGGAGGTGTAGTAAATGAGTTCTGGCATATGGTTTGTGGCACCTTAGAGAGAACGTCAAATGTGGGAGGCGATTGACTCTGTTTTTACTTACGATCATGTTCAATGTTGTCAATCGATAGAAGGAAAAGATGGATGGTAAGTTCCTTTCGCGACTTGGGTTTGCTAGGTCCTTGGTGGAAATGACATATAGCTATTGGTTGTGAAACGTTTTCCGTCACCTAAAGCAAAATATATCAAGATTGGTAAAAATGGTGTTAAGGCTTTCATTTGTAGTCCCAAACTTCTTTAACTTGTCAATTTGTATTTGGTGTTTCGTGTTTGTTGTGTGTGTGTGTGTGTAGGAGGGGGGAGGGGGGGGTTGGGATTTAACCTGTGTTTCTGACATCAGAGGATGTTTTTCCTTCCTCTCCCCATAAATTGTCATTTAACTCAATACTGTACTCGGGTATCGATCATATTCTGAGATCGTTTGTTCTATGGGAGAGGAGAGTAAAAACCTATATATGTGGCTGTTTTTTATGCTTACATTATGAAATGTTAACACGTGTTCATAGGCTTGATCAATTAAATCCTAAAAGTATGGAACAAGGGAAAGCAACCTATTTTTTCCCACTGTAAATGATAAAATTGTTTACAACAAAACGAACACCCCCCTCCCCCTCAACCAACCCACCAACAGGCCCGTAACCTACAGAGAAGGAACTAAACTGTAAAGTACTACACAGCTATTCCAATAATGAATCTTTAACAAATACCAAAAACTGCACCAACACTGTAAACACCTTCCTGAGCCAAAAATAAAAGAAGAGGATCAGAACAAAAGTTAAGTTAGCATGGGTGGCTCCACACACCTCAAAGCAATGCTGATTACTACCCTTCCATAGAGCAGAGATTGGGTAAGGGCATTGATGTCTCAAGGTCCAATTCGGCAGTGTGAGATTGCCATCAGTATGCCCTATTGAGGCTCTCAAGAATGTTCATCAATCTCAAGTTGTAAGTCATACTAAGCAGTAATCGACGAAGTTTAGGAAGTATTTTATGATGAATGTAAACAGATTTTCTTACAATAGAGACAGTGAAAAATTCGTATCTTTGTAAAGGTCTTTTAGGATATGTCACGTGTTCCTTTAACGTACTTGAATCAGTTTATATGTTAGAAGCCCTATACATCCATCCACTTTTCATTGACAAAAATGCTATGTGGATCAGAACTCATTCATGTACAATGCCGAAGCGGTTAATGTTACAAAAACATGTCTACCTTCTTTAATGCTAATGTACCGAAAAGTAACCTCTACAGTGAATTCCCTTCAACAAGTGGCCAATGGACCCTGGACTGGGCTGCGATTCCCTTGAGTTAACTAAGATTTTAAAGGTCCTTTGAGAGGAGTTTGAACAAATATTGAAGAAGTTCACCACTACAAAGATTATAATTATGCATTGTTGGTGATTATGTGAGGGTTGCTGCTGAATTAAAAGGTGAGGGTCCTTGCAGTATTTGATTTCCCAGATGAGTTGTTACAGTTGTTTAGACCCCTCCCCCTCCCCACCTGTGTCTGTTGGAAGAACTGGTTAGCGATACTTCCATATAGTTTCCTGATAAGCATAGGCGAAGGAAGTTCTTTGCGAGTTCGCTGATGCGCATAGACCAAGCAGGTAAATGAAACTTTTTGGCCAATTGGGTGATCAGATCCTTTGCGATTATTTTTGGTCAACAGCAACTGGCCTTCGTGCTCGTTGAGTGAATTACTAGGAGTTGGGACAAAGTTTGTGATTTTTCATCTAATTTAGTGCTCTATGTTCCTGCTTTTGTTGGTAAGAATGAGTCATATGATAGGTTGGTTCTTGTTATGGAGTATCTAATGCTACCAAGTGGCATACAAACTTATAGCATCAGCTAACGGACCCTCGATCCCCAACCCACCACCCACGAAGCAATAGGGGTCCTTTTCAGATTGATCAAATAGAAACCTTATTCCAGGGTTATCTTATATAAACTCTATTTTTCATGCCCAATACAAAAGTCCCTGGAATCGGAGGTGGGGCCGCTCTCTTGATCAGCCTTGCGCATCCAAATACATTTCGCCTTGGGTCAGACCTGGCACATTTCAGTTTAAGAGCATTATCTTGTGTAAATGTGTCCTTTTTTGCAGATTGACTGAACATGACTTTGCTTGTGAAAATACCTTAGAAATGAGGACTAAGATTCTGTATTTCTTCTTCTCCATTTGAAAGAGTTTTAGCTTTCCTGTCAGATTCATTGTGGAGATGTTTTTCATTTTGTCAGATTCTTGATTCCCATAGTTGCCACGTTTTTGGTGCCCTATTTGCATCCGCGTGGAAAATTATTTGTTGTGTTGACTGTTGAGCATATATCTTTTGGAAGATCTCACAATCTTAGCTGTTGATACATGCTCTTTTGGTGTAACAGCTCTATTATCTTTTTCTCTTTGTAAACTTTTGTTTTTGTGGGCTTCGATGATGAAAAAGTGAAAGTCAATTAATAGGTTCTAACTGTAGCAGGAACTGGAGACCATACTTTTGAGCGAAGACTGCGTCTTGGTGGACCACTACTAAAAGAAAACATAGCAACCATGGTACTTGAGAGGTAACCTCACTTCTACTGGGTTGGTAGTGGAAGAAAACATTCTCCCATTATTTTCTCGTCTGGTGATTTCTGGTATGATATGAGGTAAACCTGTTTTGCAGCCCTTTCTATGGGCAAAGGAGACCGTTGCTGCAGCGTGGTGCAAAATTGTTGTGTGTAAGTGACTTGCTGTTACTAGGAAGAGTTACCATCGAAGAGGCACGCTGTCTGCTACATTGGCTAGATTCTGAAGCAGGGTTTGGTAAAATGGGCGTTTGCGGACTTAGCATGGGTAAACATTTAACTCTACCTTGATTAGTTGCAGGAAGTGTTGAATAAACTAGCTTCTTCTGAAAGTTAAAGTGATATTGCTGGCCCTACGTAATACCCTAAATATACTTTGCCCAGTCTTAATGGGTTAGTTCAGAATGAAAATTAGCGTATGTTCGTCTATGCAGGGCAAATTATATTTAGGTCGGAGTACCGGGACAAAGGAAAAGCGTGCTTAAAAAGCCCTGGGTTCTAAGCTTCCACTTTTGGTTCCTTTTAGTTTTCCATTTCAGTCTTAGAGATACCCTAAGGAGCTTGCTTTTGTTTCACCACATAAAATGATTGATTCCTTGAAAATGCTCCAAACATAGCAGCATGTAGTGCGCCTAATACCATAAGAAGATCAGAGAGTACTTGACCAAAAGTGGAGTGGTTACAAGGACTTGTATGTTTACATTGCCCAATCAAGCGGAAAGAAAAGTTAGGCTGAAACAACGTGCAAGTCCTTGCAATCACGAGCACAGCAAAGAATAGACCATTGATTGGGAAAGCTTGTCCCCTGCAGAGAATAGAACTTGATCGGGCAAAGGAGGTCAGAGAGTAGTAGGGGTCTAGGACATAGGAGAAGAGTGGTTAAAAGGCCCTGGGTTCTACGCTTCCTTTTGGTTCCTCTTTCGTCTCCATTTCTTTCTTAGAGATACTCTCTATGAGCATGTTTTGTTTCACAAAATAAAATGATTGATTTCCAAAAATGCACTGTCCTACCGTATCATAATCTTTCCAATAGCAACAGACAGGAAGCCGATGGGTTATGCAGTGCATATCTTGTAATCTTGCATGAATATACACAATCATACCTTTATTTTTATTGTACTTGATTCTTCTTATGGTATTAGGCGGAGTACATGCTGCTATGGTTGGAGCTTTGCACCCCACGCCTATTGCTACCCTTCCATTTCTTTCCCCACACTCCGCTGTTGTGGCATTTTGTGAAGGAATATTAAAGCATGCCACTGCATGGGAGGCATTGAGGGATGATCTTGCTGTGCAGCAGGCTGTAATGACGCTCGAGGAAGTGAGAGAGCGGATGCGGCACGTATTGTCTCTGACAGATGTCACTCGCTTTCCGATTCCCAAAAACCCCAATGCTGTTATATTTGTTGCAGCTACCGTAAGTGCCAGAACTCATAATTAGTTTCTTTTTTGTTCGACCAAGAATAATAGGAAGAAACTGGCAGCAACCAGAATGTTTAATTAGATTTTACAACAGCCTTGGGGCTTCTGTGATCATTTTGCTTGGTCTTCTTCCTTGAAGTTTCTCTCTTTCAAATATTAGTTCCGAAGTATTTAGTAAATGTTGCAAGTGTTGTCGCAACCGGAAGGTTGCTCCATTGTGACCGAGAGGTCATCGGTTCCAAATGCTGAAACAACATCTCCACAAATTTGGGGTAAGGTTGTGTAGATACCAACTCTCCAAAACCTGAATTGGCGGTAGCCTCAGGCACTGGTTGGCCCTTCTTGAAGTATAAGTTGGAACTTGAAATATCTAGTCCATCATTGGGCTTGCTCAGCATTATGTAACAATTTTACTTTGTTACTTTTGATTTATGTACCAGACCGTACATCTTATCATAGATATTTGTTGGCCTATCTGTATATTGTATATCAAATTCCTACTTCTGAATGTAGCTTGTTTGGACTATGGTGCATCAGCAGAGTCGGCACTTGTGCCATTTCACTTCTGGACTCATATTAAGTATGCCGTTTATCTGTGGCAATTCATCGCAAGGGATCTTGTCAGATCTTTGTCCAGAAAAGGCTGAAAGACGAACAATACCAGATTCCTGTTCTGTAATCTAGATCTTTATTATGGGGGACATCAACTAAATGTTTTCCCCTTTCTAGATCACTACGTGTTGTTTCTCGTCTAAATATTATTTTTATTTTTTACCAGGATTGAAATTGTCAGTTTGCTGTAATGTTTTGGTTTTTCTACATCTTTCAGGATGATGGATACATCCCAAAGCACTCTGTGCTGGAGCTGCAAAGAGCTTGGCCTGGCTCAGAAGTGAGATGGGTTACGGGGGGACATGTCTCGTCCTTCCTTCTGCACAATGGTGAGTTTCGCAGGGCAATTGTGGACGGGCTTAACAGATTACAATGGAAGGAGGCTCCCCTTTGACTGTGACAGTGTATGCTACTAGACTGAACAGATAACAAAGATCGCTGTTCTTCTTCGCACATAATACTCACTCAACCTGTAAACCGATAGATGATATTGAGAAGCATCCAATTGATGAAATGAACAAAACGGGTCTTGTGACATGTGCACTTGCTGTTGTATAATGAGAAAATGCTTGCTAATCAATATTACTCAATTACCCTTTCTCCCTTTGCAAGTTATAGGTTTCTTCCTGAAAGTGACGAGCATCTAACAAACATGAAAGAGAGTCTCACAGGTCTAGATCTGGACTGCAATGGTTGCATCAAGCCAATATTTTGGTTGCCATCCAAGTATGGAAGCACCCTCAAACTAGTTGTTGCTAGTTCATCCTGGCAATGCACCTTTGACTGCTCTTGCGTCTCGTTTTTGCAACATTTCAACAAGTTTTAAATGGTCCAAATTTAACGTTACCAATCTGGCCAATCTGAAGTGCACGCCCCAAGTCATGTGTGCGTGCCTTTGTCACAAAAAGTATTTCAAGTATTTTAAGTGTTGGCATCGGTCTCCCAAGGCCTTCCCCTTAGAGGTCGGCCTTAGCCTTCCCCGTGCTGGTCCTTGGGAGAGGTTGGCCAGAGCCTCTCATTAGGAGCTCCCTCTCCTTGCCCCTTACTCTCCCTTCTCCTTGGGGCTCCTTGCATTTCCCCTTTGTCCCTCTTTTTTGTGGGAGCTCCTTGCCCCAACCCTTGGTATTTCCTCTCTTTGGGACCTTCTTGTTCCATGACCTTCGTTGACATGCCCCTTGCGCCGCAATGCCCGACCAAACCCAAGCGTCGTCACCGCAGCTATGTGCCCTCGACATGGGCTCATGTCTGCACTCGAAGGCCATGATGATCAGCACACCAAACTTCCGTATCTGCGGTACGTGCCTCTGGGATTGCCCCATCACCGCGATGGAAGAGCGAGCTCAAGCGTCGCCTCATTCTACATATGCCCTAAGCACTACTTCTTCTAGCCGTGCCCTTGTACGGTCATCATGTCATGCCCTGCATAAAACATAATGACGTGTGCTCCTGAGCCGTCTTGAATGAGATTGTCATGCGTTGCACCACTTTCACAGTCGTGCCCCTGGCTCTCTACCACACTTCTATGACCCTAGCGTTGGTCCAGCTCTTCCCACACTAAGAGTATCTCGTATTGGTCGTTGGACATTCTTTGACCTACTTTCTGGAGTATCTTGTCTTGGTCATTGAACATGCTTTGACCCACTTTTATGGAGTGTGCAACACCCCCCTCAGACTAGGCAAACCTTTCGAGACGCTACCTTAGAGAGTCTCGAGTGCTCCGGCATGAGGACTCCCCTCCCACTAGGTACGCGAATACTCCGAAACAAGAGCTTGGCCTGTCAGGTAGACGACTCCTCTGGCAATTCAAGTGCTTTGGTATAAGGATTCATAACAAGATAGGCAATTCCTTTGGCATATTATCTATACCAGGGAGCTCCAAGTGTTTCGACATAAGAACCCCCCCCCCCCCCCCCCGCGCGTAAGGTAGGCTACTCTTCTAGGACACTACCTCGGCCAGTTGAGTAACGACTCCTTCGAAACACTATTATGGTGCCCTCTAAGTGCTCATGCATAAAGACTCATCGTGGGACAGACGACTCCTCGGAGACACTACCTCGCCCAGTTGGGTATGCGACTCCTTCGGGACATTACCTTGACGTGCCCCGGTGGGTCCGGTGCATGGACTCACCCACAGGATAGATGAATCCTCTAGAACAACATCTTTGACATCTTTGTTACTGCTTTACGTGCTCTGACACTTAAGACTTTTCATCGACACCCCTAGGGACGAGGACCCCCAGGTCACTCTAAGACGGGAGTATGTCTCCCAAGGCCATCGCTCCAATCCACATGGTTCTTGGGCAATCGAGCCCTCCCCACCATGTCAGGATCTCTGGGTCTCTCGTCGCCTTTGTGGGACTCAGTAAAAGCTTCGAAATAATGGCTAGATCAAAGGAATTCTCTGGCCAGATCAACGTTGTGTGAGCCAATCTTTTCAGATAGAGAAAGAAGACATGTACGAGATAGGCTGGGTGAATAGGCGATCAAGTTCTTGTGGAGTACCCAGCATTTGTGGCCACCTCAGTAAGGTGTCATTCTCAGGCAGCACCACGTGTCGCTTGATAACATCACTTCCCTAACCTCTATAAATATTAGACTTGCAAATACACTTTTAGGAGAACAAAACTCATTTGCAAATCTCACTTTCTCACTCTAGTACTTTAGAGTTAGATAATTCTAGAGAGAAAGACTCTTGACTTCGGACCTCAACCTTGGACCCTAACTTTAGATTTCGACTCTGGACCTAAGCATTGGACTAGTAACTATCATCGTGTATTCACTCTACAGCCTCGGCCTCATCCTCGGCCTCATCCTCGCCCTCGCAGAACTGCCACTCCTTAGGCTCTATCTGGGAAGCCTTGGTCTTTGCCCTTCTTCCGTCCTTGCTTTGTGCCACACAAGCAGACTTAGCTTCTAGCTTGAATTGCATTCTTTGTGACACCTCCACGTGTACAATATACAAACTGACTTCCTTAGCATTAGTAGTTAGGCAGCCTTATATGATAAAGTGGCATTTCTCTATTTCAAAATATGGGAAATTAGTGGCAATGAGAGAAAAAGCCTAAAACGTGCAATCACAAACTAATCCCTTCCAATACTCAGAAGCCCCTAATACCAAGTTCAACTAATTCATCTCCTACAGGTTGACTCCAAACTAATCCACAATAGACTTCTACCTACATGATTTGTTCTTTGATACAAGCACAAGGTTGAATTCTATCTTAAGTCGTTAGTGTCAAGGATAAGCCTACATGTTGGATGATAAACAAATCATGTGATGGTTCTTCTTCAAGTAATTTAGGTATTGTATCTAAGCATATTTTCAGGCTTCATTAATTTGGTCCACAATATTATAAAGTAGGATGTAACTTTTGGTGATGTATTTTTCTTCTTTTTGATTCTGAAGGTAAACAAGAAAAATAATTTAGAAGAAGAACATTTGGCCATTTATATGTGAATCAATATAGCTTTGATCAATTTGATTGTGGTTCCACTAAAAAGTTAAATTTAGATCAAACAGAATAAATGGTCCTTGTACTATTGACCATTCAGTGGTTAGTCCATCTACTGCCAAACATATGAAGTCTTTAGACTATTAAATTTTAGCTTGTCCAGTCTTTCTTTCCACGTTCGTCTATTTTCAGCCGTTAGTGTGGCCCATAACTGGGCCTCTTCCGTCGTTTTTCTTCTTCTGGCTTCATTTTTCTTATTTGATCAACCCACCACCACTAGCCTCACACCACCCTTATACAATAAACAACCCCTCATTACAGCCACCACCATATGTGTTGTCGTCACCACTGAATCGATCACCGCCACCACTACATCCCAACTACCCATAAGACTATAGCCATTAACAACCACAATCAAAGGCGGGCATATCTGTATAAATCAAAGAGATTGATCTGGGGCAGTTATAGATATATCAAAGGTGGAAGGTGATGGCTAGTGACGTCGTCGAGTGGTCGATAGTGGTGACTTGTGGCAATAATGATAGTGTCATTGGTCTTTAGGTAGTTACTGTCCTAAAGTGGTTGACGATCTCAAAAAAAATATGGGACTTGGTTAGGGTGATGTTGTTTTCAGATATGGTGTTGGTGGTGGTCAGAAGTGTGGTCAAGGTGGAGGACGGCAGAGGTAAGTAGTGGTTGTTGCGCCTCGGCTGGCAGATCAATAACAAATGATGGATGGCTGAAGGGACGCAGTGGCTGTTGTGGAAGTGGTGTAGGGGGTGGCACAGGCAGCTGCGATGAGGAAGAAGACTGAATGATATTAGGATTTATGTCATAATGTTAATTGACCGAGTTAGCCTCCATAAACAAACAACTAAAGTTTGTAAATGAGGAATTTTGGTCCAAAGAGTATCAAAAATAAGAGAAGATTGAAACGCGTGAAATAAAGACTAAAATACCCCTATTGTTGAGCACATTAATGGCTAGAAGGAGACGAATGTGGGAAAAAGGACTAATTGTATTAAAGTCTAATAATCGAGGGACTATTCTTAGGAAGTTGATAGTACATGGACTCAATCTCCAAATCGCCTATAGCACAGGGACCATTTGTGTTGTTTTCACTAAAATTTATGGAGCATTTCAAATCAAATAAGTGGAAGGGTAACATTAGTCCAAAATATGTTGCACAAAGTGTAAAAAAAAAATCTTTTTATATTGCCATCGTTGTTCTTTGAGGGTCCAATTCGCCCATGGTTCATTTAACAACAGATTGTCCATGTAAATATACTTGTCAAAGTATATGATATTATATGTTCTTTTCTAGTTTTTTTTAATGTTTGGGTAAAAACGACTTAATTTGAATGTTTTTGCAGTTGCTTTTGGTTTTGCACTTGAATTGTGAATGTGTTTTCATAGAAACTATGGTTCATTGATTCTGGTAGACATATGGCTTCTTTTGGAAGCAAGATTACTTATATTAGACCACTACCACAATTTTAAAGGTGGCTTGATTAATTTTGCTTGCACGTGGTTTATTGTATGTGACAGATGTATAATATCATTAGTGTAGTTTGCGACGAAACCTTAAGCTACTAGTGGCAAGAAATTGATTGCTCAAGGCCGTTATACTTTGCAACACGTTTCTTATTAGTCATCCAATCTCCTACTTATGCAATGATATCCATTCTTCTTCTTCTTCTTTTTTAGAAAATTCAAGAATATATACTGTAATATTTTTTAACAGAATTTACATGAAGTATCTAAAAGAAAAGACAAAGTAAATGGATGACAATCCCATCCAAGTGAGCAACCACAAGAAAACAAGCAGCTAAATTGAACTAGCTAAAAAACAAGATAAAAAACTAAAAATAACTAGAAAACAAGATAAAAATTAATAACAAGATAAAACCAGATAATTATGGCCTAATAATAGGATAAAAACGTAATAAATTCACCAATCAAAAGACACTATCTCAACTGGAAGCCACGAGCCCAAGTCTAGACACGTGTCCCTGTACCTACAGCATGATCTCAATCTCCATGAACCGCTCCGGTGTCGGAAATCCACATTTTCAGGTCAAAAACCCTGCTATCAAGCCCGAAGGAAACCCCAAAACTAAGCGAAACGGCAACCCCACAAATCAATTCATTGAAGCCCCTCACAATCACCAGCGGTGACCAAGGCTCAGCAGAAAACCAACCCTTACCAACTGTAACCAGGATTGTGCACAACCCGCGTCAATCAGAAGGAACCAACTGCATCAGCGCCCCTCAGCGCCGTCATGATCCTATGCCTGCAGAATCGCCGAACCCAACAGTCGTGAACCAGTGACGGCCAAATCTAACCTAAATCAACAGAATTAAAGCACGCAAGTACCATACCCATCGACCAACGCAAACAATAATTCCTTTTTAGATCAAGGGGAAGGGGGATCACCTAGGAGGGAGGGGCAAATAAACCCTAGAAGAGAGAACCTAGACCTAGACTCTCTTGCCTTCTCCAACCCGCAGCAGCATAACACTTAGAAAAACCCCATCGACGAAAAACTACCTCCACCTAAAACCCACCACAACCCAAACGTGAGGCATCCTAAGAAGCATGACAACAAACGTCACATCAAAACCCCAACCAATTATCTGGTGCTGAAAATACACGTTCGAGCAAATAATCTTCGACGGAGACGTCCAGCACACTTAAACCACCTAAATCCCTCATAAAGACCTAACTAAACCACTATAAGAAAATGACTTTTTAGAGATGGACTTTTAGCGATGGAATGAAATCCGTCACTAAAAGTAGCTTTTATCGACGGTAAAATCCATCAGTAAAAGTCCATCTCTGAAGATCTTTGTTGACGGAATTTTTCATTGGCAAAGATCTTTAGTTATGGACTTTTACCAACGGGATACTAGCGACGGAAAATCCCTCGCTAAATGATATTTTGAAAATTTTCCCATTTGTTTCGAGTTTTTTTTCCTCAAGAAAGGTTTTTAGCGAGGGATTGTGTGATCTTTAGCGATAGATTTTAACGACGGCTAAAAATCCTTCGCTAAAGATGATTAAAACCAAGGAAATCCTACTTTATCTTTCTGTTTCTCATTCTCCAGCCTCTTGCTTCCCCCCCCCCCCCCCCCCCCCCCCACAACACATAATAACTTACGCTGCCCACCTTCACCGCCGATCTCCCAGGCAATCTCGGCCCTAACTCGCCTCTCACACCCTGCTCTCTCTCTCTCTCTCTCTCTCTATCCCCTGACTCCCCTAACTCCTTCACTCTCGCATCTCTCAGGCCTCTTCGAGAATGCGAGTGCTAGCACCAATCAGTGGCGATGACGGCGAGTCGGCCACCACTTCTTCTAGATTTGCCAGCGACCACTCTCGTATCTCTCTCTAGTCTCCGGTCCCGATCCATCGGCTGGCGGCGACGAGTTCTTTTTCCTCCGACGGTAAGTTCTCTTTTTAATTCCTCCTCCTTCAAGTTTTGGCTTTGCGTTACTGCATTTGATTGATTCCATTAGGGATGGCAATAAGACGCGTGCCCCGCCCCACTCTTATAGGAGCGGGTTTTTTTGACTTTGACCGGGCCACGAGGTGGGTATTTTTTTTAATTTGCAGCGGGTTAGGGACAGGTATGGTATTTAGTCTAAATCATCCAGCGACCCACTCCCGCTTGTTATGTAACCCTATTCATCTTTAATCCTAGCTGTCCATCTCACACATATATAATATGTCCTTTTTATCCCCATTCCCCAACCCTAATTTTCAATCAATCTCTTATTCTCTACCGACAACAAAGGTGCCGCGGCGCCACACCCACCCTAACTTTCATCTTGTCGCGCCACTGTCGCGCCTCCTCCTTCTCTCCCAGCCTCTCCTTCTCACAGTCGGTGACTGACCATTGACTGATCTAATGGCACCGTTGGCGACTGACGCAACAACGAGCCATCAGGCACTAAGCCGTCGCTGCCGCCTGTGATAATAGTGTCGATCATCAGCAAGCCATCGTTGCCGTCGCTGCCATGATCGCTGCCATCTCAGTATATTGGGCTACCGTGATCTACTGCCGTGATTGCTACCATCTGATCGCTACCATGATCTACTACCAATTTCGAAGGTTAGCTACTTAGCTCCATCCTCTGTTAGTTAATCTGTAGTAGAAATACTATAATTCATACTGTAACTCTATACTTAGCTCTATTTTGTGTTAGTTAATATCAGTTAGTCGATTTGGGTGTTTTACCAATTAGGTTACAATTCTTCTTCCAGTTGATGATGCTTTGGGAATGACATGCAACTTTGATCTAGGACCGTCAAATATATTTGCAATTCAAGCCTTAATGCCTACTGCCTATCGCAAAGTCGCCAATCAATTTGAGTGGATAATACGAGTGGATTGATCAATGAAAGAAATGTCCATGTAATCATTCTCTATTTCTTGAGGGCCTTTATTCGGATTGTGATGAAATCTAATCTATCCCTTAGGATCTTGGTCATTGATTTGATATATGTCTATTTTATTTGTTTTGATACAGGTTTGTAGTGCAAAAGTTATTGAAATCCATGGTTAAAAAGCAGGTTTGCCAAGTGCTAGAGGGGGGCGGGTTTGGACAGGTTTCGAGGGCATAAAGACATGGTGGGGCGGGGCGGGGACAGGTATTCTAAAACATTTTAGGGTCAGATATGGATTTGAGGGTATATAACCCGGTGCGGGGCAGGGGCGGGGCGGGGTGGGATTTTAAGGGTAGCGGGGCGGGTGCGGATCTTATAAGATCCGTATCCGACCCGCCCCATTGCATCCCTGATTACATGTAAATGTTAGGACAAAATATTCTTTCAAATAGATAATCACTCCTAGCCAGAACATTAATAAATGTTATACTACTGATCCTAAAGAAAGTTAATTCACCAATCAAGTACTACAATGTAATTAAGTTGATCTATGCCAAACTGCATTTGTTTAGATTAAATTATGGGGTTCGTTATTTAATAATTGCTCACAACCTATGTTGGGAAAAATAGCTTTGTGTACTTGTGTAGAAAATCAATTGCGAACAAATACTAGCATGCAAATATTATCGTTCCAAAAACAACAGTCACTAAACCAAATAGAAACAGAACTGTCTAAAACTCACAACAGGAAATACAAAACAACAAATGGAAAGGCCGATGCGTGAATTTGATTCACTGTCCTTTAGACTTTATTCGTTCCGCAACGGTGTTGATGGTCTCTTGACGAAAAGCCTCCCAAGATACAACGGTAGCACGTCTGAAAATAGGAGCACTCCAAATCTTCAGACCCGACGAACTAAAACAATGGCACAGAACTCTTTCGGACACAGGAAACCCGGAGACAGAATATTACAGAAAATAATTTTGACATTCAGTTAATTAATAAACTTCTGTAACTGACTCATTTTTTATACACAGAGTATTCGCTGGGGGGTGTAACTCTTCACAGAAAAAACTGGCAAGCTGGAAAGGTCACAACTGTTCTGAAAAGAAAATAAATAAATAAATAAAATGTATTTATTTAAAATGTTTTTGTCTCAAAAAGAATAAAGCCTGATAGGCCCAAGCCCAAGCCACGGACCGGGACAGGGCGAGGCGGGCGGCGCTCACGTGTGGTGGACCTTGGGTCAACCTAGGTCCTCCCTCCTTACAAAACATGGGTACCCCCAAGGGGCCCAACCCTTAGCTCAAGGCTAAGCTTTATAAGGAGACAACATTGGCTTTAATACTTCAATGTGGGATTCTCTCTTCCCTTCAAGTTGAACCACCAACTTCAACGTCAATTTTCTCATTCACCTTCCATTTGTTTTAAACATGTGAACATACCATGATCATCTATTCCAATAGAGGATCATGAATCAATTTGTTCCTAATCAAAATATGGTTTGGAACCCATTACAAAAGTGAGTCAAAGTTACTGCTCCGCAATGGGTTTAAAACCCAATTCCAACAATCCCCCACATGAATAGAGAAAAGTGACTGGACACTATACACAAGGAAACACTGACACAAGAAAGAGTTCTTTAGAACGATATTGCATCGGATAGGTAGACAATGGCCTTGAACCTTCCCTAGTGAGAACTATCGGATTTACTGGTTAACCAGTGAACATGATGTCTTGAACTGTTCAACCTTTAGTGTAAACCAAGACAATAGAACTTCACACAGTATCGCTCAAACATTGTTTTGAGGTTCTCATTGTTGTGTTTATTTTGGCCCTGAACAACTCCTGGTTTTCATGAGTACTCTTAGAGAATTCAGCCTTACAATTCTCATAGAAGCGGCCCACTTCTTATTCACATAGGTGACTTCTTATTAAGAGGTTCTTACTGCACCCCCACTTGGATTTCCAAGATATAAGAGTCATTAAAAGCCTAGCTTAACCTAACCTTTTGTAGGTGCCACTGTCTTCTCATCATAGGAATGGATATGAGGGGTTTAACCCCCCCCCCACCCCCCACCCCCCACCCCCCACCCCCCACCCCCCACAGTGCTCTGTCTGAGTCGCATTTACATAATTCGGTTTTCCCTTTGAACCTAGATCTTGGGATCTCCAGTCAGCTATGTAGGTTTTTCATTATGGCAATTCTTTAGTCCATAGGCTTAAGACCCATTCCCCTCGATGACGTATTTACTTTCTCTCTAGTCAAAGCTTTCGTTAACGGATCCGCAATATTATCCTTTGACTTCACGTAGTCTATAGAGATAATTCCACTAGAAAGTAATTCTTTAACAGTATTGTGTCTGCGACGTATGTGTCTAGACTTACCGTTATACATACTACTTTGTGCTCTTCCAATTGCAAATTGACTATCACAATGTATGCAAATTGGTTGCACAGGTTTAGGCCAACTTGGAATATCCTCCAAGAAATTACGAAGCCACTCCGCTTCTTCTCCTGCTTTATCTAAAGCAATGAATTCAGATTCCATAGTGGATCTAGCAATACATGTCTGTTTAGAGGATTTCCAAGAAATAGCTGCTCCTTCTAATGTAAACACATATCCACTTGTGGATTTTGTTTCATTAGAATCTGATATCCAGTTGGCATCACTGTATCCTTCTAATACAGCTGGATATCTAGAATAATGCAGACCAAAGTTTAAGGTATATTTTAAGTACCTTAAAACTCTTACAATAGCCATCTAGTGATTCTTCCCCGGATTGCTAATATATCTGCTCAACTTACTGACAACATATGCTATATCGGGTCTCGTGCAATTCATGATATACATTAAGCTACCAATTATACGCGAATATTCTAATTGAGATATTCTTTCACCAGTATTCTTTGTTAGATGTAAATTTACATCTAGTGGTGTCTTAACTGGACTATCATCATAACTTTTAAATTTGTCTAGCACTTTCTCAATATAGTGAGATTGTGACAAGACTAGTCCATTTGATGTTTTGGTAATTTTCATACCAAGTATAACATCAGTCACACCCATATCTTTCATCTCAAACTTACTGGTTAACATTTTCTTTGTGGCCTTAATGAATTCATTATTGCTCCCGATAATGAGCATGTCATCCACATAAAGGCAAACAATGACATATCCTTTTTTTCGTGCCTTTAACATAGACACATTAATCACATTCGTTGATTCTAAAGCCATTTTCAATCATGACTTTATCAAACTTTTCATGCCATTGTTTCGGAGCCTGTTTTAGTCCATAAAGTGACTTGACAAGCTTGCACACCTTCCTCTTATGATTAGGAGCTACAAACCCTCGGGTTGCTCTATATAGATTTCTTCATTTAGATCTCCATTTAGGAAGGCTGTTTTCACATCTATTTGGTGTATCTCAAGATTATTAATAGCTGCAATAGCTATCAAAATTTGAATGGATGTTATTCTTGTAACTGGTGAATATGTATCGAAATAATCAAGCCCTTCTTTTTGTCTATATCCCTTCACAACCAATCGGAACTTATATTTTTCGATCGTTCCATCAGCTTTCATCTTTCTCTTGAAAATCCATTTACACCCTAATGGTTTATTTTCAGGAGGAAGATCCACCAGTTCCCACGTATGATTTTGCAGGATGGATTCTATTTCACTGTTAATAGCCTATTTCCAATGAGGTGCTTCGGGACGACATTGCTTCACTGTAAGTACGAGGCTCATTTTCTAACAAATATGTTAGAAAATCAAGACCAAAAGATGTAGACGTTCTAGCTCTCTTGCTACGTCTTGGCTCATCTTCCTTTTGTGAGGGTTCTTGATCCATACTAGTTCTTTCTAAAGAACTTCGTTCTTGTGCAACTTTATAAGGAAACACATCTTCGAAGAAATGTGCATTCCTTGTTTCCATTATGGTGTTGACGTGCACATCGTCAACTTCAGATTTATGCACTAAGAACCAATATGCCGAGCTATGACTTGCATATCCAATGAAAATCCCATCAACCGTTTTAGGTCCTATTTTGACCATTTTAGGTGGTGGGATAGCTACCTTTGCTAGACACCCCCACACTTTAAGATATTTGAAGGAAAGAGGACGACCTTTCCATAGCTCATAAGGTGTCTTTTGCAGCTTCTTATGACGTACTTTATTAAGTATATGATTTGCGGTTAAGACCGCTTCTCCCCACAAGTTATCCAGTAGTCCAGAATTTATCAACAAAGCTTTCATCATTTCCTTTAAAGTATGATTTTTCCGCTCAGCAATTCCATTTGACTGAGGCGCATACGGTGCTCTGGTCTCATGAATGATTCTGTGATCGGCACAAAATTTTTCAAGAGGGAAAACATATTCTCCACCTCTATCACTTCTTAGTACTTTGATTTTCTTGCTAAGTTGATTTTCAACTTCAATTTTGTATTACATAAATGCTTCCAAGGCTTCATCCTTGCTTCTAAGCAAATATACATAACAAAATCTAGTACAATCATCAATAAAAGTAATAAAATACTTTTTTCCTCCTCTAGATTGTACCACCTTTAAGTCACATATATCACTATGAATTAGACTTAAAGGTTCCATACTTCTTTCAGTTGACTTGATTGAAAGAAGTACGGAACATGCATTATGTGAGTCAAAATACTTTTTGCCATTTTAGCTTCAATACAAATTTCACATGCATTATGTGAGTCAAAATTCATTTTAAGCAAAAATCCATTTTTCACTAGCTTTTGTAAAGAACCATAGTTCACATGACCTAATCTACGATGCCATAAATTAGGAGATTTCAACAAGTAAGCAGAAGAGATATTATTATTATTATCTGAATTTGGTACAACTTTAGGTACGATGGTCATTACATTTAACTTAAACAGACCATCACAAAGGTACCATTTTCCTACAAACATTCCACTCTTAGTTAGTACAAACTTGTCGGACTCAAAAACTAGCTTAAAACCATTTTTACTCAGCAATGAGCCCAAAACTAAAATCTTTCGATATCCGGCACATGAAGCACATTGTTGAGACTCAACTCCTTGCCGGATGTCATCTTTAAGACCACCTTGCCCATACCTTGCACCTTTGAAGAGGAAGAGTTTCACATGAACAGATTCTCATTGTTGGCGCTCTCATATGTAGTAAACATACTTCGTTCGGAGCACACATGTCGAGTAGTGCCCGTGTCTACCCACCACTATTTGGGATTTCCAACCAAGTTGACTTCGGATACCACCGCCGATAGATTCAAATCTGTCACGTCCTCGGTTATTTTGGTAACTTTCATCACATTGGCTTGAGAATGCTTTCCTTTCTTTCCTTTGTTCTTGCGACTGTAGCAATCCTTAGCTCGATGGCCTGGCTTGTCGCACACATAACAATTCCCACTGAACTTCTTCTTTTTATCACTGCCCTTGGAATTTGAGCCACTTGCTCCACTTGGACCATCCGATTCGAAAATTTTCCTCCTCTTTGACGGACCTTGCTCGACCACATTTGCCTTGGCTTCTTGATGATAATTACCAGCCTTTTTCTCAGACTGGCGATTATCTTCCTCAGTCCTCAATCTGACTATCAAATCCTCGAGCTTCATCTCCTTACGCTTATGCTTCAAATAGTTCTTGAAATCTTTTCAAGTAGGTGGCAATTTTTCAAGCAAAGCAGCCACTTGAAAAGACTCTCCAAGTACCATCCCTTTCGCATGAATATCATGCAGAATTAGCTGAAACTCTTGAACTTGACTAATCACTGTCTTGGAATCCACCTTCTTGAAATCAAGGAATTTGCCGACTACAAATTTGAGCCGGCATCTTCCGTTTTGTATTTCCTTTCCAAGGATTCCCACAATGCTTTCGCATTGACCATTGGACTATATACGTTATACAACGCATTGTCCAATCCATTGAGGATGTAGTTCTTGCACAAGAAATCTGAATGCTTCCAAGCATCCACAGTAGTTATTGTTTGCCGGTCAGGATTGTCACCAAGGTCTGGTGCATCCTATTGCAAGAACCTTGCCAAATTAAAGGTGGTAAGATAGAACAACATTTTCTGTTGCCATCTCTTAAAATCTTTTCCGTTGAACTTTTTCAGTCTTTCACCAAGTCCAACAGAACCATGAGCAGGTGCCACATAAGGCGTCGCATACACAGTCCCACCACTGTGTTGCACATTGGGATTAACTGGTCCACTTTCCAGATTGGTTTCACTAGTAGCCATTGTTATATCTATGAACAGAATATAACAACAATTAATAAACAGTCCAGTCTATCATAAAAGTATAAAACAGAGTCTAGTATCACTAAAATTAGATTCAGAATCTGAAAATAATTTTAGTATAGATTGACGGAATCAAATATGAAAACGAAAGTGAAAACACTGTTTTGGAAATACTGTTTCTACACATGCAACACAAAGTGCGAAATAAAGTCTTAAGATTGTTGGAAAAAATAGCTTTGTATACTTGTGCGGAAAATCAATTGCGAACAAATACTAGCACGCAAATATTATCGTTTCAAAAATAGCAGTCACTAAACCAAATAAAAACAGAACTATGTCTAAAACTCACAACAGGAAATACAAAACAGCAAATGGAAAGGCTGAGGCGTGAATTTGATTCACTGTCCTTAAGACTTTATTCGTCCTGCAACGGTGCTGACGGTCTCTTCACGAAAAGCCTCCCAGGATACAACGGTAGCACGTCTGAAAATAGGAGCACTCCAAATCTCTTCAGACTCGGCGAACCAAAACAATGGCACAGAACTCTCTCGGACACAGGAAACTCGGAGACAGAATATTACAGAAAATAATTTCGAGATTCAGTTAATTAATTAACTTCTGTAACTGACTCATTTTTTATACACAAAGTATTCATAGGGATTTATTTATTTAAAATGTTTTTGTCCCAAAAAGAATAAAGCCTGATGGGCCCAAGCCACGGACCAGGACCGCCGGGGAGAGCGGGGCGCTTGTGGTGGACCTTGGGTCAACCTAGGTCCTCCCTCCTTACAAAACATGGGTACCCCCAAGGGGCCCAACCCTTAGCTCAAGGCTAAGCTTTATAAGGAGACAACATTGACTTTAATACTTCAATGTGGGATTCTCTCTTCCCTTCAAGTTGAACCACCAACTTCAGCGTCAATTTTCTCATTCACCTTCCATTTGTTTTAAACATGTGAATATACCATGATCATCTATTCCAATAGATGATCATGAATCAATTTGTTCCTAACCAAAATATGGTTTGGAGCCCATTACAAAATTGAGTCAAAGTTGCTTCTCCGCAATGGGTTTAAAACCCAATTCCAACAACCTAAACGACCAAATAGTGGACAGTGAAGGAGGGGATGTGAAGAAGGCTTGGAGGAGATATTTGGGTGGTGAGAAGGGACGAAAAAAGGTGGAAAAGTTATAGAGAGATGTGTGAGGGCCACAAGTTACCTCCATTCTTTTATCTGTTTGTTTATATGTGTATGTACGTCGGGGAATAAGAGAATGTTAATAGCAAAGTTCGTGTGCATGCGTCAAACAGAGAAAAAGTGAAAAGCTCCTCCATGGGATCTGCTAACAACGGTGATGGCTTATAGCATGTTGGAATGTTTAGACTTAAAGGTGTATTACCTACAACAATATGAGTGATAAAATATAACAACATACAACCATGTTTGACGTGTGTAATGGAGCGGTAAACTCCAAAGCATAATTCATCACCAAAAGCATGACTGATATTCTAAGTTCTATGTTAGAGGTATATAATGTGTTAGAGGTTTTAGGGAGGGTTGGCAATTGTATTTAAAGGTTAGGTAGATAAGAAGGCATATGCTTCATCTGTAGTAAGTGTTGGCACTCTCGATGATGTCGTATACACATTACATTGTGTGACAAATTCTAGGCATATGATACAGTTTTAATATAGTGAAACCTTGTGGAAAAAAATATCGTATAATAGAGAACCCTTCTATTGTGAAAGAGTTTAGAATAATGAGCAAGACTATGCGAAACATCAGGTGGTTTTTCTATTGATAGAAAGGTGCACTTGAATGGTCTAATTTGAACATCTCACAAGGCTCTATGATTTTTGCATAATTTCTTGCAGCTAGTTTTGGCTGGATATTTGGTTGAAATTTAACAAGTAGCATTCTTCTATTTATTGTGTTCATTGTAAATGAATTTGTACAACTGATGCTCCTTTTTAGTTTATGATCGATAAAGAGAAACAACTACCAATTGTGGACAGAGATCGGAGCAAGGATCTTCATTTGTATTTTTTTTTAGTTTCAATGAAACTTATAAATTATTTTTGAAATTTGTACAATGTGATCTATTGTATTTAGTGAACATATAATTTGTTGTATTGAGTGTGAAATGGTGTTGTGTATGATTTAAATTTTATTTGTATTACTTGAAATTTGGTAATCGATGAATCCTAGTTTAAAGAATTAAATTGTTGTTGGATTGGTTGGTTGTTAATTGTTTCAAATAGGTTTGAATTATATATAGCGCCACAAAATAGGGTAAGTTGCCCGCGCGATCTGACCGTCCACGCACGAGATGTGGACGGTCTAGATTTATTTTTTTGCATTTTTTCTTCACTGTTCGCTACATAATGTCGCGGACGGTAAAAGTACCATCCGCTTCATTATATAGTGGGCGACGAAATCTGGCCTGTCTATCGGGCCAGATAGATAGCCAGATCACGTCGAACTTATCTTATTTTACCCACACGAGCAATGAATCAGTTTTATATATATATATATATATATATATATATATATATATATATATATATATATATATATATATATATATATATATATAGCGACATAAATTTCATCGCTAAAGTTTTTTTTATTTTTTTAGAATAAAAAATAAGAGCGACAAAAAATTCCGTCGCTAAAAGTATTTAATACCGTCAGTAAAACTAAGATTTTCATTGACATATCATCAAATTCCGTCGCTAGACTTTTAGTGACAGAATTATTAACAACGGACTTTTAGTGACGGAATGTCCGTTTCTAAAAGTTTTTTGCGACGGAATGAGGATTTTTAGTGACAGAATTGTTCGTCGCTCGAAATTCTTTTTCTTATAGTAAAGAGAGAGCTAAGCTACCACATCAGCATCACCAATTTCTCTAACAGTGGTGACAGAGATGGATTGAGGAGAGGGATGACCGTAAGAGAGAGGGAATATCGCGTTTATCGCCTCTCTCGCAGAGAGGACTTTTTTCTTTTTGGTGCAATAATGATATTCATTCTCATTTAAATTAAGAGATGATTATTTTTATATTATGTTATACTTTTTCACATTTTCACTCATTGCTAAAAAAATTATATCTTATTATAATATATTTATTAGCGGTAAAACGAGGTGTGAAAATAAACCTCCTTTATTTATCACCTTTTCTTCTTCTTCTTCTTCTTCTTCTTTTTGGCTTTTTTGGTCAGGGAATGAAACCATTTTAGCAACAAAGCACTCATGACAATGATGTCGTCACCTTTAATACATACGCTCTGGGACAAAAGAGGCATCATTTTCGTCATAACTCGTGCAGTGAGGGTCAGGTGATGAAAATATGACGCAACACTGACGAGTCAATCCGGTGCTAAATGAGGATATCAATTTTTTCTTGACAAAGTACATTAGTGACGAATAATATCAGCTGAATTGTGGTTACTAGAGCCGTCTGTTCTTAAATCCGCTAAATAAGTCAGTGACATATATTCATGGACCCTTGTGTATATTGTGGTGACAATTCTTGATGACACTTTTTTGCCATAATTATATAAAAACATACTAAATTTAGCTAATAATCTCTCCGTTCTACATAATTTGACCAACTTTTTTTTTAATGCATATTAGGGATTTAAGTCATATATTATTTTTTTTCTCAATCTACCCTTTAAAGAGAGAAGGGAAAAAAAAAGTAAGTCAAGAGAGAGAAAAATGGTTTGATGAGAAGTTAAATATGGAAAGAGAAATAGAATTAAAAAAGTGTAAAAAATATAAATATGTAAAACTTTTAAAGAATCTTTCTTAATTGAAAAAATAAGCAACTTTCGTGGGACTGTCCAAAAAGAAAATATTATCAATTTTTATGGGACGATTGGAGTATATTTGATTGTAGCTAGATGAAAGTACTTGGCCTGTTTAATAATTCATCAACTATATCACTTCTCTTAATGCAGAATATCTCTTGTGTACTAGTTTTAGTCACATATAATTGTCTATGATATTTTCTTATCTGTCTTTGTTAAAAATTTAGTGATAACATTTTGCATTTTGTTACTAAATATGTATTACCGATATTTTTCTATCGCAACCTTAGATATGGCACTAAACGATTAGACTTCAAGTCGTCTTAAGTAGCGTGTCACGTATACTGTTATCTACACCATAATCTCGTGGTACTTAATTATTATTCAAACACTCCTTGAAAAACAATCACTTGCTTTGCGGGTAAATGAAATTCACTCTCCCCGACCACTCGCCGGAATCACTTACAAGCCGATAAAGGAGCACCGCACAAGCACTTGTTATGCAAGTACAAGTATGCATCAAAGCTCTGCAAATTCCCACCTGTCGGAATCTTCCCATAGAGCCGGTTGTAACTCACGTTTAGAGCCCCCAGATCATCTACCTTTGTCAAGCTTGCCGGAATACTCCCTATAACCTTGTTGTGGTTCAGATCCAACGATACCAAGCTTGCCGGAAACTTCTTTACCTTTGAAAAATCGAACTCAAACATGTTCCGAGAGTAGTCAGCTGACTGTGTGCTCTTATTCTTGCCAAACATAAAGGAGATGTCACCCACAAGCTTGTTACGTGACAAATCAATCGTGCTGAAGTTCATATTTACCAAGGATTTTGGAACCGACCCGGTAAGTTGGTTGTGGGAGAGATAAAGGTCTGGTATACTCCCGGTCCATTTCCTGAATTCTTTGGGGATTTCTCAGGTGAATCTGTTGCGGTCTAACCGGATCGCCCGGAGGTTGGTGAGCTGAGCGAGCTCGGGAGGGATTGAGCCGGTGAGTTGGTTGTTGTTCAGCTCGAGGAACGTCAAGTTTTTGAGGTTGCTTAGGGATGCAGGCACCGGCCCCGTCAAGTTGGTCCAGCTAAGCCTGAGCGTTTTGAGTCGAACTAGCTTTGAGATGGCCTTAGGGGATGTTTCCGGTGATGTTAGTGATGTGGCGGAACACAAGGGTCTCAAGATAAGGCGGGTCGGCGATGGCGGGCGAAATCTGGCAAGAGATGTTGGCTTGGAAGACGGTGAGGCCATTGATACGGTTGGTGTTTGGGTCACACTCGACAACATACCAATCGCATCGGTCTCTTTTCGGATCCCATGAGGCCAAATGGTAAGGCCCCGGTTGACACTCTTTTTTTCCCTCTTTTTTTTTCAGTTTTAAAAACTGAAAAAAAGGAGCGTTTAGTAATCATTTTTTTTTCAATTTAAAAAATCAGTTTTTAAACTGCAGAGTAAAAAAAAAAACTCCAAAAACTAGTTTTTTTTTTTCACTTTTGATTTTTTTTTTCGACCACCACCACCATCCTCCCACCGCCGGCAGCCACCTCAGGCTACCACCGCCGGAGACTGCCGGCCTCCCACCGCCGGCAGCCACCTCAGGCGACCACCGCTGGAGACTGCCGGCCGCCGGCAGCCACCTCCAGCCGCCGGCGACCACCGCCGGAGACTGCCAACAACCACCTCTGGCCGCCGGCGACCACCGTCGGAGACTGCCGACAACCACCTCCGGCCGCCGGCGACCACAGGCAGCCACCTCCGGCCGCTGGCCTGTCGGAGACTGTCGGCAGCCATCTCCGGCCGTCGGCGACCACTGCCGGAGACTGCCGGCAGCCACCTCCGGCCGCCGGCGACCACCGCCGGAGACTGCCGGCAGCTACCTCCGGCCGCCGGCCACCACCGCCGGTGTAACGACCCGGTCCACGACCCTACCACAGGGTAATGCCTCCCTCAAAAGGGCTAGCCAAGTAGGTACTTATGAGTTCATAGGCAGGGTCTTATAAGGCCAATCGCAAACTCTTCCACAACCGATGTGGGATATTACAATCTCCCCATCTTATTCCTTAGCGTCCTCGCTAAGGCTCGATCACACATAGCCCAGAATCTTCCTCTCTAGCCAATGTCGGATATACCCAGATCACCCTTCGTTGCCCCAACCATCCTCTTGATGTGGGATATACCCGGGCTTGCCTTTCATTTCCCCCAACCATCGGCAACCCGACTGGATACCCCAGCCCGAGCTTTCGAGAGTCAGCTCTGATACTATCTGTAACGACCCGGTCCACGGCCCCACCACAGGGCATTGCCTCTCTCAAAAGGGCTAGCCAAGTAAGTACTTATGAGTTCCTTGGCAATGTCTTATAAGGGTCATCTCATACTATTCCACATCCGATGTGGGATATTACAATCTCCCCTCCTTATACCATAGCGTCCTCGCTAAGGCTCAATCACACATAGCCCAGAATCTTCCCTCTAGCCAATGTGGGATATACCGGGCTCACCCTTCGTTGCCCCAACCATCCTCTTGATGTGGGATATACCTAGGCTTGCCTTCGTTTCCCCAACCATCGGCAACCCGACTGGATAGCCCAGCCCGAGTTTTCGAGAGTCGGCTCTGATACCATCTGTAACGACCCGGTCCACGACCCTACCACAGGGCAATGCCTCCCTCAAAAGGGTTAGCCAAGTAGGTACTTATGAGTTCATAGGCAGGGTCTTATAAGGCCAATCGCAAACTCTTCCACAACCGATGTGGGATATTACAGCCGGTGACTGCCGGCAGCCACCTCCGGCCGCCGGCGACCACCGCCGGAGACTGCCGGCAGCTACCTCCGGCCGCCGGCCACCACCGCCGGTGACTGCCGGCAGCCAACTCCAGCCGTCGGCTACCACCACCACCACCGTCGACCACCGCTACGCCCCACCACTGCCACCGCAAACCACAAAAAAAAAATCAAAATAAAAAGGGTTACCAAACACCAAAAAACAAAATCTCAAAAAAAAAGGGGTTATCAAACACCCACTTGTTTTTATAAAAAAAAAAATTAAGCTGCTCTTTAAAAACTGAAAACCAAAAAAAAAAATTTGTCAAACGAAGCCTAAGTATCGCCGAGGTTTTTCTTGATCTGGAGTAGGACTTTCTTGTCCTTTGGGTTGCATCTTTCTGCGAGAGAAAGGGATGGCAGAGAGGGTAGAGTTGTCAAACGGGCTGCGGCCCAGCCCGATCCGGCCTGAAAAAAGTCCGGGCTGGCCCGCCCTGGTATGAACAGTGCAGGTCTAAATTTTTAGGGCCTTGGACGAGGCCAAGGTTTCAGGAAAAATGGCCCGGGCCGGCTCAGCCCTAAAAAAGCCCGAAAAAAGCCCGGCCAGAAATTGGCCCGGTTTTGGCCCAAATTCTGGGCTGGCCCACTTTTTTCAAAATTTTGAAGTATGGGCTATTGAGGATATTAATTCTGCTCTGAAAAGTGGCCTCTGGAACACACTGGCCCAACCCAGATATACCGCATTCGTTAAGCCTGCCAAAATGTTGGCATTCATTACAAAAAAGTTAATGCCAACTAAAACAATTACTCATTGCGTTGTATTGAAAATTTTTAATGCCAACAAAACCAATTACTTATTGTGTTACATTCAATCTTTTTCTTCTGATTTTTTTGTGGATTTTTAAAACAACCCTATATATGTAAACTTTAATTGTACTCATTATTTTTATCCTAGTTTGACCTGCTAGGTCATATTTAATATGTAATTGGAATTTTAGTTTAATGTGAATCTTTGTATGTAGCAAAATCTCTCACAAAATGTTACAAAATGTCGAAGAGGGAATTCGAAAAGGGTGAACTGGTAAACAAATACTCTTTGTTAGACTCATCGTGAGTTTACACGTCACACATTCTTAGTAGTGAACAACAACCCGTTCGATATTCGCAGTCCTCTTTTTCATATTTAAAATGATTTGAAACTCGAGCCCTGTAATTGAAACTAGACTTGAGTTACAAATTACTTCACATGCCTTTTCGAACCCATTTTGAAATTTAATTATAATCCAAGTTATCTTATGGTCCATGAGAGACCATTTGAGTTACACAAAAGCTGATTTATCTTGCTCTTATTAGTATTTGAATCTCTAAGGCAGGTGGTAACCAATCACGTCTCTCGGTGCAATGTCAAGAGACTTTATCGATCAAACTAACTGATACCAGATATATTCGGTCATTGATTCTTAAGACGATGCTAAGAGCCTTTACCAACCGAACTAATTAATACAATTAAAATTTAATCGTAAAAATCATAAAAAGAAAAAACGAAACTGTCAACTAGCTATTTTGTTAATTTTTTGGCAGCTATAAACTTTTATTGGCACCATGTAGCAAAATCTAGAACATTTTTTTAATGATGAAAGCGAGTTCAACTGTTCAAGTATATCTTCCCCTTTCCCTTGTCTATATGTTGTGCCAATTAAGGCTTGTGACGTTGCTCCAAGTATCCAATCATTTAATTTATAAATGTGAATAACAGGGAGTTAAGAAAATAAAAAAAAATTGGGCCCGGGCCCAGCCCAAGCTCGGCCCTAAATATGGGGCCTAGGGTCATGGCTTGGACTGGGCCCAAATATACCAGTTTTCAGGGCCGACCCCGACCCGATTTCCTTGGAGGCCCGCTGGGCTTGGGCTGGGCCGGCCCAAGCCCGGCCCATTTGACATCTCTAAGAGAGAGGAAGAGGAAAATGGAGAGGGTGAGGATCAGGGTTTTAAAAAACGGTTGTTACGTATCGTAACGGCCGATTCGTAACGAATTTTTAGGATCTGATACCGTTATACACCGATATATCGATATTTACATAACATCGAATCGTCCGATACTTTCGATACCGTTATATCGTGACCGTTACGTATCCCAATTTCACAATTTGAAACCATGGTGAGGATAGAAAGGGAAGAGGTTCTCATGTTTGCGTTGGTGAATGGTTTGTGTTGGTCGATTGAGAAGTGGCCCTGTGAAGACCATTCTTATCGCTTTCCTGCTAGATTAGGAAAGCTTTACTTGCCGCAATCATTTCCTCTTTAAGCATACAAAGTATAATAATGAATGAACGAACAAGTCAAATGTGTACTAAAGAAAATCTTAGACCACCGATGCTCACCGACAAGCTTTGATTGATGGGATGTTATTATTGAAATACAAATTAGATTGAGATTTTTTTTAATTAATACATGTTTAAAATTTAATTATTAATATATATTTTTTAAAAACTTATTTATTCCCATACTATTTTTTTTAAATGACTGTTTCAAACAGTAATTTCTACTTGATTCTAATTTAAAGTAGAAATCGTTGTTTCAAAGAGGAATTTCTAGCTTAAAATCGTGGTTTCAAATAATAATTTTCAAAAGTATGGTATGCGGATAAATAAGTTTCAAAAGAGAGTAAATTAGTAAATAAGTTGTAAACATGTATTAATTAAGAAAAAAATTCAAACTAGCTAGCTTGAAATTAATTTAGCACGGTAGTTTAGGATATTTAGAATATTTTTAGCGTTCAGATGCTTGGTAGTGTTGTTCCAAGTAAGATAGAAACAAGAGAAAATACTTAACTCTGTCTGAAAATTCAGACGTTGAATATACGTGCCCATGTGAGACTCAGACTAAATTTAGAGTTTGCTTATTTACTTGCTTGATCCTTTGTCAGTCTCGTTAAGTTATTGAGTGTTCTACAAATTGGACTGCTTTCTAGTTGATGGCTTTAACTTACCTATGTTGAAGAGTAAATTTAGGAGGTTCCATAAAAAAAGGTTCAAAGACATAGTACAGTTTTAACACTTGTTAAACTGTGTGCTATGAATCCAACCAGGCTTGTAACTTTTGAACCAATGTGTGCTACGAATCCAACCAGGCTCATAACTTTTGTACCTTTGTAGTCAAGAAGTTTGCTGGTCAACCCCACTCAAATGCCATTGTTAAAAGTTATCGGTTCCCCACATCACCACGGGCCTGTCTTGGTCAAAACTGAAGGCTCGTTATCCATCACCTTATCTACTCTAAGATGTGAGCTGGATCGAAATCTAGGTCCCATATCACCTGCACCACATAGCTCTCACAAAACTATTATTGTCCTACGTTGTTCACCATTTTCCTATTGTTCTTCGGGTGAAAATGATATATTCCACAATGCTGTAGCTCTTTCTTTCGAATGATGATAGAGACGAAGGAGAAGGCGACGTATTTACCTTATTTTATCATTTACAACTCTATTTACATAAATTCGACAGAAAGAGTAGGCGTATAGATATTATGCTAGCTTTAGCGACAGATAAAACATATATATATATATATATATATATATATATATATATAAAATAGCCTCATCTTTCATTACTTAGCTAGAGTAAATTATTCACCAAATTAAAAAGTTCATTTGATTCATTTCGCTCGCACAATAGGACCTAGAGGGATGAATGTATTTGAAAGAGTAAATATCATAAACTTATTCAAACAGTAGAATTTTATAACAAACTTGTTAAACATCAGGTAGCTAGGTAGCTACGTAAATTTTGTACTCGTGTACTTGTGTGCAGCTTTCGTCTTAAATTTTTAGGTTTTTCTCAAGAGCGATGAGGGTGATGGGGATGACGGCCAGGGGTGGAGCGAGGGTTTGTCATAAGGGGTCAAAGAGTTTCACGGTTGGACAGTGGAACGTGCGCTTCCGTTGTTTCTTTAGCTTTCTTCTTCACGAAGGTCGTGAACAACTCTGGGAAAAAAAAAGTTGCAAATTGACATCAACGACTAGGAGTTTTTGAGAATTTGATAATTTCATTTCAACTTTCAACTAGCTCAATCTGATTTTCATAAGAATTTTAAAAAATAGCACCGAAAGTGCAATTAAATATTGATACATGATATATTACGGGGTGGGTGTACGTGTCATCTAAACTTTGAACTCTTTATGATGTTCAACACCGGATTTTTTTTCTTTTTTGTTCAACATCGAAAGTGCAATTAAATATTGATACATGATACATTGCGGCGTGGCTGTATCATCTAAACTTTGAACTCTTTATGATGTTCAACACCGGATTTTTTTTCTTTTTGTTAAAGGGGTCAGGGTTGCGCGTGCGCATATATACACGTCTATATGTATATATTCACAAAAACATTTTATTTCAAAGAAAATGAGTTACTTTTTAGCTAGGCTGCAACTTAAGTCGGAGTTCTATGGGTTTAATCAACAAAACTTAAGAAAATATAAACATTTATCCAACTCAACCCACATATTTACAAAATGCATTAGGACCAGAGGGGTTGAGCTCCTATCCTTGCAGATTATCTTTGATTGGGTTTTTAAAACTCATTTGTGCAAAAACTCATACCATTGTTGGTAACTTGCATATATAAGAACCACCACCAGCGGCACCTGCTGCCGCATTATCGTCTGTCGCCTTTAGACAACGCCGGCAGCCTCCAACCCTGCAGACAACCATTACCACCACCGTAGCTGCCACCACCATTCTATATTTTTGTTTAACTACAACCCATTGAGATCCAAATATCGATCCACTCAACCGAACCCAACTCAATGAATTCAGTTTTTCTTGTTTTAGTGCTCTTTAGGTTTAAAAGCACAACAATTTTCATAAATTGTGTACAAATCCAACCCAACCAACCCAATTTGCACCATTTATTAAAAAGATCTTTTAACATGAATGATGAAATTTTTGACTTGAAGCATCGGTCAGCCGCCTAATTACACATGTCACCTTCATGACGTCCTCTTGTGTATAATTTAACTTCACGTGAAGCCCATTTTTCTTATTCTTCTCATATAACAAAAGTCCAAAATTAATTACAGGGAAAAGGGTTGTCGAGCTCCTAAATTTATCCGCCCAACCAAGGCAATCCGCTTATAGTCTCTAGCGACGAGACTGAACAATAATTAATGATTCAGAACTATACAGTATTTTCTACTGATGGCGGCCATGTTGGTGGGATGGACCTAGTTGTGGAACCAAAAACGACTTATAACGTTACCTGTCAAGTTGCACACCAAACAATAGCCACCAGCCATTCACTTGGTTTTCATGTCTTCTTCGTGAAAGATAATTCTACTTGACTACATTTCATGTCGAGGATTTGCTTTTGCAGAGTTGCACACTTGAGAGGCCCAGACAATGACTACGAATATGTGTCTCCATGTCGAAACACACTAGCCCGCACATGCAAAATTGTGACCACCATAGCCGCCGCTCTATACCTTAAAATTATCACTAAGAATAAGATTGAGCTTAGTATCTCAAAAATTCTGGCATTCCTTAAGAGCTACAATGGGCAAATTAGTTGTGGCAACAACAGTGTATGGCAGATGGCAAGAAAGGAATGCCAGAATTTTTTAGAATAAGGAAGCTACTGTGCAAGGTTTTATGCTTGTGATCAAGGAATGGATTAGATATCGAATACAAAGTTGGAAACCAGTCCTTGAAAATGACAAGAATAGAAGGTTATATATGGAATGGGGGCTTGATGAAAGGCTGTTACTAAAGAAGCCTGATCAGGAACATAGCTAGCTGAATACCAAATGTAAATAGCGCAGAGTTGATACATTGTATGTATCAACTCTGTAATATGACTAAAAACGACGTTTTCTAATGCAATCCCAGAATTTGAGGAGAGCATTTTTGTCTACTGGCCTAAAATACCTAATATACAGAGAAAAAAAAGGGGAACAACAGGAGGTCGCGCCTGTCAGTGTTACCTAATGCCTGCTGCCTCTGCCACTCATAGTAGATTGCCGAACTACGACCGAAGCAAAAACGTAAGCAGCTTTCTAGAGGAACTGGTTCGCAACACACACACACACACTCGGTACCAGCAAAGGTAAAATGATTATTTAATGTGGTCCACGTTGAACTTCAGCCTTAAATGTTGAGAAATTGTTTCTATTTTGGTGCACCACGATCCGTTTTTAGGTAATAACCTGAATTTCAAATGGAGGGATGTGAGAAATGTAGCTATATTCAAAATGGAAGTGCAAAGATAGTTTTGGTGGATCCTTGTGCAAGTGGAATCCCAAGAGTTGTGGATTCCCTATACCCAGCATCATGGTAACATTTGACCTAAACCATTTACTATATATATAGTCCTTAGAAGAGAAGCTTCAACTATATATTATAAGCATTTAAAACCCATGTTCCCTAACATACAATAGATCCCTAGAGTTCTAGTATTATATATGCCGTCATCCCTGACAAATATGGTTAACTCGATCGCCATCTTAACACGAGTAGATCAACGCTTGACACCGAACAAGATTTTCACTGTGCTAACCATCAAGCTTTTGGTAGCTAGTAACTTAATTATCTTGGTTCAGAAGCAAGTTTATCTAGACACATCAAACAATCTAATCTGATAAGTCTACCGTCCCCCAAAGTAATTCATCCGGAATATCTACGATATATTAGGCATATTCTTGGACGAGGCAAACTTAGATAGGTCTACTGCCATATGCGGAAAGGATGTGAGTGTGTCTGCCTAACCCCTGACTCTTCTAGAACAAGCAATCTGCTTTGGCCCCAGTTAAGCAATTTATAACTCTTGGAGTCTATGCATTTTGAGGAAAAGAACATGACAACAAACATTCACAAGCAACGTAAACATATCGCTAAAAGTTTTAGCGACAATGCTCGCCGTAGAAAGTGTTGGAAGATGGTGCTTCCATAAAAAGTTTCCCTGCCCATTGCCCACCTTCAGCCCCCATTGCCGAGTCTTCCACATTCGAGCTCTACGTGGTGAAGGTTTGCATGCAAAGAATAATAGCCAAAGGAGTGTCAATGGTCTCTCCGGTAAAAGCCGTACATGGTGAAGGTCGGGTGTAAAGGTTTGCTTGGACCCAGATCCAGATCCAGCACATTAATGTAGATAGGATAATGGCAAATTAGCCTTCGTAATTGACTAAACAAGCCCATGTAATGTGGCAATACGGTAGCTTTGATTAGGACATTATTATGAGTGAGTGACTTGCAAACCGACTAGTTCCATCAGAGTTCGCTTTTGTTTATATCTTTGAACAAGTGATTCTCATTCCAACATGTCATCCAGCTAGCAGAGGCAATATTTTTTTCCCCCTTATCCTCGTATGTTAGGACAAATTTGTATTCCTTAACAGGAAGTCTTGTGAAAAAACACTAAAATCTTGTAGGTCATCCAGTTAATCTTGTTTGATCGTCATGAAGAATTCCTTGTCATATGATATAATGGTAAATTGCAAAAAGAATTCCTTGTCATAAGACCGGCTCTGATGTACATTCTAATCTTGTGGTATATATTTTTAAATTTTCTCTTTTTAGGGAAAAAAAAAAAGATACAAGGGTAAACTGCTAAAGATCGCCTTGTGCCTTTTGCAAGTTGCAAAAGTAAATATGATTTCAACTTTTGCAAGTGGCTCCTTTGATGATTTTTGTTTAGTATCTGTCATTAAAAAAGAAAAAAGCCAAACTGACAGCATGTGATGCACACCAGCCGAAACGATGCGTTTTGACTTATGAGCAGATTAATGAGGTCCAATGACTTCATTACACTTCGCCATGCAAAACTCCCCCAACTCCACCTTCATCACCACAAACATAGCCCGTCCGTCACCATCAACATGGCCGTAATGAAGGCTGTATTAGGACAAAGGTAATCTCTTGCATACACTCCAACACCCTAATATTCATATCATGCTTGCATGGAATTGAATCCACAGTCCATTTTGCTGAATCTACATTATTTTCGCACTAAATCTTGCAGTAGTTCAACAATATTCGCCTATTATTCAAGAGCCCTATAATTATGGTGGCACGCCCTTCAAATTGGTAATCTGATTTTATGCTCCAAATTTTGTTCTTTTTATCCATATATTGATCCGAAGCTTCAGTTAGGTGTGTACCTTGTTGAAGAATATTATGTAGATTGCGTACCATCGAACTCCCTAAAAGTTTAAGCTGCCTAAATAGAGCTAGATCTACACCTAAAGAAAAAGTGTCCAAGCAACTTTCATTCACCAAATGCTTGAAAATATCGCAACGATCCCTAAACATTGAAGTTTGTTAAAACTATAAAACCTCTAGACACTTGTTATCCCAATAACTGGTCTAATGTCTAGGACTTTGCCATTTTTGTCCCATTTTGGTGATAGTAAATCCATTGTCCATATGACTTCTTTGATTGTTCTTTTACTATTTTTAGTTTATTTCGAAATGTAATTTATGGTAAACTACGAATGAAGTGGTCAAACTGCTGCAAGTAAGCGTTCCCAATCTAGTAGGACAAACCGACGCAAAATGGTATATCCATAGTTTCAATATAGCTTTTCATAAGACATCCCAAAAACTCTATATAAGTAGAGGATATCACAAGCTTTTCGTAAGACAACCCAAAAACAAACATGAAGATCCATCTCCTCTACATTGTCTCCCTCTCTCTCTTGCTTTCTCTGCCATCACCTTCTCTCTCAGCAGAAAGGTGCAACCCACATGACAAGAAAGTTCTGCTCCGAATCAAAGCAGACCTAGGCAATCCCTACCATTTTGGCCTCATGGAACCCCAACACTGACTGCTGCGATTGGTACGTTGTGGAGTGCAGCCCTACGACCAACCGTATAATCGCTCTCACTGTGTTTCAAGCCAATATTTCTGGCCAAATCCCACCGGCGGTGGGCAACCTCCCGTATCTCGAAGAACTAGAGTTCCATCACATCACCAACCTTACCGGCCAAATCCCTTCCGCCATTGCCAAACTCAAGAACCTCAAAGAGCTCAGGCTCAGCTTCACGAACTTGTCCGGTCCAGTTCCTTCGTTCCTTAGCCAGCTCAAGAATCTCACTTTACTCGAGCTGAACTACAACCAACTCACCGGTACAATCCCACCCTCCATAGCTAAACTCACCAACCTCCTTGCAGTTCAGCTGGACCGCAACCAGCTCACCGGAGAAATCCCCGTGGAGTTTGGAAAGTTCACCGGAAGTACTCCGGACCTTTATCTCTCTCACAACCAGCTCACCGGCTCAGTTCCAAAATCTTTGGGCAGTTTGAACTTCACCACTCTCGATTTTTCACGTAACAAGCTTGAGGGTGACATCTCATTCTTGTTCGGCACCAACAAGACCATACAAATCGTTGACTTTTCGAGGAACTTGTTTGAATTTGACCTCTCAAAGGTGAAGTTCCCGGCGAGCTTGACGTCCTTGGATTTGAACCATAACAAGATCTTTGGAAATCTTCCTGCGAGTTTGACGTCGCTGAGTTTCCAGTACTTGAACGTGAGTTACAATAGGCTCTGTGGTCAAATCCCACAAGGTGGAAAGCTACAAACTTTCGATATCTACTCGTACTTCCATAACAAGTGCTTGTGTGGTTCTCCTTTGCCCGCTTGCAAGTGATTCCAGCAAAGAGGCTAAAAAATGGCTAGACTCAAGTACATCGGTTAGGCTACCATGTACGAGATAGTTTCAATAAATGCCTCAGAAAAAGATTTGCATTTGTAATATTATTGACAGACATCGTGTGTACGGTTTGAGTTAATAATTCGCTTTTACAATGATAAGGAAAAAAGCTTAAGGGAATTGGAACATAACGATGAGATCCCCAAACCTGATGTTACTGATTCTCAATTACAAGCAATTTCACCCTATTTTGGAAATGAAGATGAATAAACTTAAATGGCTACCTTTTGCGAATGAAAATTTCAGTATTAAGTCTGCCTGGCAAACTATCAGAACTAAGCAACCTGAGCAGATATGGTGTACAATCATATGGTTTCTTAGGAACATTCCAAGGTATGCTTTGATTTTATGGTTAATATGCAAAAACAGATTAAAGATTAAGGATAAACTTAGGTCCTGAAAGGTGGTAACTGAGGATAAGTGCAATTTATGCTCTTTGGGGAAGGAAACAGTTGACAATCTGTTCATGGAATGTGTGTTTGTTCAAGAAATCTGGAGTGATGTCCTAAAGAAATTACAGATCCGCAGGAAGATTAGCTCATGGTCTCAACTGATCAAATATGCTTTACAAGTATTTTAGGGAAAAAGCTTTAGAGCTTGTTTAAGCAAGCTAGTCCTTGCTATCACAATTTACGAATACATGGGAGGAAAGGAACCAGAGGTTATTCAAAGGGACACAGCGTGAGAAATCTGTGGTTATGACTAAAATTCAACAATGCATACTCTACATGGTGTTGAGCTGGAAGAAGGTTGTGACATCTGAGATTAATAAGCAACTCTGCATCAATTAAGAACTCCCTGCAGTAGTGTTGAGAGAGCAGTTGCTATTCTTTGTATTTTTTGTAATCCTTCATGAATGAAGGATGAGTATATTTTGGATGTAAGATGTTTTGAGCTTAATTCGTAATAAAGGACATTTCACCACGGAAAAAAAAAAGGAAAAAAGCTTAAGGTAAAATGAAGGTTTAATTTTGTGATTGATTCAAGCTAAACCCCCCTAGTTCTCAACGGATACTTATCAAACGTCAAGGCAGTATAAACAAGAGTGCAAGAAACATAACGAGTAATGACAAATTGCTGAAAGAGTATTACTGTGGGATGGCTGCCAAATCGTAGACCAAAGGCCCTGATCTACAAAGAGATCAGATGCAGACGGAACAAAGACCTTGATCATTGAAGAGGCCAGACGCAGACCAAACTAGCAGAAGACAAAACATAAGGAAAGCTTGCTAACTACATGATGTGACCCAAGACACACCGTCTGAACCCAGTGTAAACGGACATGCAGCACCGGGTCATACGTCACGCCAGCAACCCAACAATGCAATAAGCACAAATGAGTTGCTGTTGCTCTCTAAAATGCAAAGCCAAAGTTTCACCGGAGGTTCATAAGTTGCTGTTGCTCTCTAAAAGGTTGATGCTATTCTCAGGAACACCAGGTATTCCAGTGATTGTTCCAGAAACACCGCTACGCGTTGGCAAGTTCATAAGTTGCTGTTGCTCTCTTGGAAAGCTATCAAAGTAAAAGCATAATAACATGTAACACGTACCCAGACCTACGGAACAAAATTGAATCACCAATATGATCATGATGCCTCAAGCTTAAGGGCAAAGAAAAACTCGCAGTTGACATTCATATATAGAAGTCCCTTTTACATAAGGACGCATTGGAAGATCACAACAAAAATGTTCTCGCCTAGCAAAATAATATCCTAAACACATGATTCTCACTGGTCTCCAGGCAGACTCTTAATGATATCCGAATCACCTGATACATTTAAGCAGAATAGGTTAATCAGTTTGTCATGCCAATCAATGCATCGCACGTGCATATAAATGTGTTTTTTCTAGGTCTGAAGGATACCTGGATCAACAATGCTAAGGCATGATACACGAAAGTACTTGCCGCATGCTGTCCCCAGATCAACGTTGTCTGAATACACAAGACATTCAAAAGTTGTGAAATTGAACTGTCCAGTAAAAACAATACATGAAGAGCGAAATAATATTTTCCATCGTCTTTGACTAAATAAAAACCCTTTTAACCAAAGCAAAGAACTTGCACGGCGTGCCCAAATATTAAATGGCATTCAATCGAAATATATTTCATCAACAAAGATATTTAAGGATTATTAAATTAATGAACCAGAAAATAGGGCAGCATCATCCTCTGGTTGATTCCATCACTGTTTATTTTCTTTGCACGAACCGATAGTGGAGATGGGAGCCGGAATGGGGCGGGGAGCATGAGCACCTAGAAGAATCAAAGGTTTGGATTTTTTATAGTTATTAAAACATCTTTATATATAACTTCAAACTTATATTTCTTTACACATTTAGTTTCTCTTGAAACCACTACATAACTGGTGGTTATTAGTTACTTTTCTAAAAATCATATTAAGTGACAACCAGCTACTTGCCTTCAGAACTAACAAATATGAAAAAGAGGTTCAGAAAATTTTCCTGTCCAGTAAATTTTTACAAGGGGCCAAAATCAGAAAAGTGGGCCAAACTTGATGGGAAAAGCAGAAAGAGAAAGCAGCGATACTCTGGTCTCTCGATGAGGGTAGTCAGTAAGAGGCAAGGAGAGTTAAAGGACTTGGAGGAAGAGGAAGCAAGGCAGGACAGAAAGAAGCAAAGGGTTGAGGCGATGAAGGGCTTGATTTCCATGGACTCTCAATTTTTTCACGTGTCTCTGTGCGCTAGATGGGATCAAGTTCCTAAGTTAGCTATTTGGATTGCAAAAGCGTGATACTCATAGAGAAACATTGCCATATAAGGAGTTACCTGCAGCTACAGTACTCTCAGATATTAGTGTCACCCTTGTATTAAACAAGGTAAAATTTGGCATGTACATGGATGTTGGTGTGTGGTGTGGGGAGAGGACGTATATTTGAATGTTGATGTACAGTCTCGCTCCACCTCAGTTTGGTGTCATCCACATTTCAAACTTGTAAGTCTCTAGTCAGGATAGAGCAACTCACCGCTGCACTAAGACCTTCATCTCAAACAAGGAACAAACAATATATGCCACATGCATCACAAGTTTAGCTTATGTACCAATAACATTCGACAACCTCATCATGTCAGAGAGAGTGAATCACTCCCTCCCTTGATGTTTGGTTGATTGAATGAGATTTCAAATGTACTAATGTGACTATTTATATGGAAAAAGCACTGGTTCTAGGAAAGGTGGATTGGGATGCTACCTTTCATTTGACTCCTGTCATTTTTCATGTGTCGGATGAATTTTGTTAACATAAACTTTAGTTCTTTTTGTCTCAAGCAAAGAAAAAACAGATGGCTTTTGATCACCATACCCCTCTTCAGAGTATTCTGATAAAATAAAGCCAAGGGCTTATTTGTTCGATCTTAGAAGAGTAGCTGCCTGGGGTGGTCACTTGCGAAGCAATGTCACAAGCAAGAGGGACTGGGGCATTGTCCACCTTTTATAGACATATAAAGGTGATTTCAATGTATCGATGTACCGGATAATGTGGTTAATATGTATAGTATGGGTAATAAACTTACCCTGGAAGAACAGTTCTCATTACCGAAGCAACAACTTCAAAGTCAATCAGATTGGATATGAGGTCCATAACAATCAATTTAAAACCCCAACCCTTCCCCACACAATAGTAAGTGCCTAAATACGTAAATGAGACACCATCTGCATAACAACACAAGACCCACACCTAAATATCCAGAATGGCAAACCCACTAGAATAAACGAGCGCCTCCAGACATGCAGAAGAATTTGCAATCAAGCCTGACTGCGATGGTGGCGGCACTATAGAAGGCAATCTTTAGGGAATTCTTTTTCTTTTATATAACAAAGACACCTCGCCACCAACTATTCACTATTAATAACATTGACAAAATTTGTGCACAATCTAACTTTTAGATCAATATCTGAACGGAGAAATAAGCAAGAAGCTAATAAACTCAGCAAGTAAACGGCCCAGTCTTGCTGTACTTACTTCCATTGTAGTGATGAACCCCAACCTTGGCAAGCATAGCATAATACTCAATCTCAGATTTCCTCAGCGGGGGGCAATTATTCGCAATTATAATCAACTTACCTACAGTTTACCCAGCAAACCACAACATCAGAGAAACAAACAGTTACGACATTCAGATTCCAATACTTCCTACCTTTCATATCCTCTGTCCCCTTTGAAAATTTTCGAATTTATATTTTGATATTGCAATACCAAAGATTAATCTCGACACAAAATCACAATTATAAGCTAAGTGTTGCTTGACAAGTTAAACAGAGTCAATACCAGCAAAAATTCAAAGGGGGAAAAAATACTATGAAACAGAGTGAGTACATTTTACAGTCAAATCACCCAAATCACAAAAACGTACCTTTGGAGCCTCTGAGGGATTCGAGGACGGTCTTGTAACCAAGCGTGTACTTTCCGCTCTTCATGACAAGAGCCAGTCTGTTGTTGATGCTTTCATGAGTCTTCTTCTGTTGTTCGAAATGCACGACAAATACAAATCAATAGCAAGTGGAGACCCAAAAAGATTAACTTTCGAATTATGCGTATAGAATCGGGAACGTACCGTCTTCTTTCCCGCCACCATGGTTGCTCTGCTTGGAAATGTGAAAACCCTAATTAGCTGCAGCGGCGAAGAAGAGACATTGATTTTGGATACTAGGGTTTTATAGTGGCAGGTTGTTGAGTGTGGCGTGTGCAGCTCACGTGTGTCGTGGGCTTTTATATTTTGGAAGGGCTTGGGGGTTGGGATCGTGTGTTACGACTTCGGCCCAATAACAAAAGGCCTAAATTAAAGCCCCAAACTTAGAAGGAAATAAGTTCAGCGACACTTTTGTTTTTCTCTTAGCGACAATTTTAGTAATATTTTTTATTTCCTTTTTTACTGTTAATAATATTTAGTAACTAATTTATGTTTCTTTTTCAATATAATTGATTGTAGCCTCTTGCTAGAACCTGTTTGGTAACAAAGTTTTTTCCTTTATGACATCACAATCTTTTGTGGTTCATATAATAAGTTTATTCCCCTACACTTTTAGGATAGATCAACCACAATTAGACCTCACTAGTCAATTTTTGTGCATGGATAATTGTTGTAATGATAGTTTTTTTTATAGTTACCCGAGTTGTAAGAAGATGCTTAGAAGGCTGCAACACCCGATCTAACGATAATTGACTGTCCCTATGCATTCCTTTCGGCATTTTTATTGACCTTCAACATCAATTTTTAAGAGCATTTTTTTAACCTCACTAAATATATATCATAGAAATATAAATCGACCATTAATTCTCATTTTTTGGGAGATCGTAGGCATCGTATACAACGCGAATAACAGCTAAAAATTTGGGGCAGTTCGTTTAGCAATTTTACTTCTCATTTACGCAATCAATTGATAGGGGAGGTTACTAGGGTTTTATAGAGGCAGGTTGTATGAGTGTGGCGTGTGCAACTCACGTGTGTCATGGGCTTGTCTTCTTGAATTGGGTATTAGTAATACATATTCGGCCATTACGATTTTGAATCCAGCCACTGGACTCACCTGGATTACCCTCATTATCGGTCAATCTTCAGTTTTCACTAATTTAAAGCGTACAACCATTTTCGGTGTGGACAAATTGTTTCTGATTATTGTGTAAAAGGTTTTAAGGCTTGGAACATTCTTGCAGAACACTTTTACCGATTAACTTTATTATCACCTGTTTAATAAAGATAATTTTTGTCATAAACCACATTTGGAGACCATTATCTTTCCATAATGGAAGATTATAAAAGGTGTATCTTAATGCTTTTGTGAACAACCTAAAACTATTTATATAAGCAGACATGAATAGAGATAAAAGCTTATACCTAACTAGATAAGCGGATTACAAGAAGGAAAATTTTCGATTGTTACATGAGTTGTATGAAGATAGTTATAGCTCCACGGATAATGACAGTCAATGGTCGTCAAATGCCTTTAGTTATTTTTATTGAGTGAAGTTAAAAAATATTTTTAAAAATTAACGATAAAAATCTCAGTCTTTTCCTCACGAGAATCCACTTGCTTATATCTTTTACAGTGTTTGACTTTTATTTCTGCATCACGTGGGGTTGACACTGACTTTATTTTCCTTATCAGAATCGGCTTCTTCTTTAGTGTATTTGACTTTTATTTTGCATCACATGGGGTTGAAACTGAGGACATGCTCCTGTACTTAAACGTTGTTTGTACTTTGTATGTCATGAAATTCATCTGGTATTAGCTTTAACACTGATCACATCATTCGAATTTATAATTTTCCGATGAAGAAAAAACTTTGCTGCAATTACTTGTCGACACTATGATGCCGTTAAATTTTTATCACTCGTTAGATATAAATTTTTTGATTGAAAGGTAGAAATATGTACAAAGAGTATGGGAGAGAGTTACAACATGCCTAAATAAGGAAGTAAAAAATCTTACAGATGATATCTCCATGCGATAAGAATTGGATAAAATAAAAGACCTACGTCAACGGGTAATAGACCCACGGATACCAAACCTACAAACTAATAAGATAAACGCTATATAAGTTAAGAATTTGGCACCACAACCTAAAGGTACTCCTCTAAATGCCTTGGCCCATATGTGGGGAACACTTATTTGTCGCTAATAGTAGGGTGCAGTCTCTTTGACCAAACTTTTTTCCCACTAGATTTGCTCCAGTCGATCTCACTCGTCATTTTTTCCGGCTGCTAGTTTCGGCATCACTTGCACGCCGGCAGTGGAGCGCCACACAAGCACCGGTTAGGCAAATACGCCGACGGCTCGAATACTTGCAAGTTACCACCGGCCGGAATCTGACCACACAGCCTGTTGTAACTCACGTTCAAGTTCATCAAGTTCGGAGAGGCGAAGCTCGCCGGAAGACTCCCCGTAATTCCATTATGACTCAAATCCAGCAAGAAAAGCGTAACAGGTAACTCCACCTTAGACATGTCAAACCTAAACTTGTTACTTCCCAAGTGGACGAATCGCAGTGTCTTGTTTTTACCGAACAATGGGGTTACTTCGCCCTCAAGCATGTTATTTGCGAGATAAATGGCAGAGTAGTTTAAGTAGCCCATACTTTTCGGGATCGTTCCCGAAAGTTTGTTCTGCGAGAGGTAAAGGTCCGGGACAGCCCCGGTGAACTCCCCAAACGAGGAGGGGATTTTCCCGGTGAGTTTGTTGCCACCGAGGTCAATGGCGGTGAGTTGGGTGAGTTGAGAAAGCGAAGCAGGGATCGATCCGGTGAGTTGGTTATAGGAGAGGTTAATGTAGGTTAGGTTTTTGAGTTGGGAAAGAAATGAGGGAATGCGGCCGGATATGCTGGTGTGGCTTATTGCGAGGAATGTTAGGTGAGAGAGTTTTGCGACTGTGGACGGGATATGGCCGGTAAGGTTCGAGAGATTTAGGACGAAAAGGTTTTCGAGGAAAGGGAGATTGCCGACGGCCGGAGGAATTTGGCCGGAGAGGTTGCCAGAATCGAGCTGGAGGGTGGCTACACGGTTGGTGGCAGGGTTGCATATTATGCCATTCCAATTGCAGCAGTTGGTGTTTGGCTTCCATGCAGCCAAGTGGGTGGGGTTGTTTAGGGACTTTTTGATTTGGAGCAGGGCCTCTTTGTCATTTGGGTTGCATCTGGCGGCGAGGGAAGGGGGTGGCAGAGAGAGGAAGAGGAAGAGGAAGAGACAAAGGGAGAGGGTGCTGAAGAGGGCTGAAGGCTTCATATTGTGAGTAGATATGAACATTTTGTGCTTGTGGAGTTCTCTTTTTATTGGAAAAATTGGTACGTTTTTGCTTGGCACTGAAGCATGCCGACATGGTTATCTTGTCAATGCAAGACGAGAGCCAGGAAGGTTCCGTATTAACGTAAAAAAATTTACAAACAGGAGGAGTTTGTTAGATTACGTATACACTAGAAATGGTAAATAGTAATCAAGACTCCACTTGATAGAAATGTGTAAATAGTAATCAAGACTCCACTTGATAGAAATGTGAGGTTCAACGTTTAAGATCATGTGACCTTTCGATTGCCCATATGGCACGAAAAAGAATTAGATGTTACGGTACATATTTGATGATGCAACGAATGGACGAGAAAAGATGATAGAATTTATCTGTACGTTACATCGGGTTATATATATATATATATATATATATATATATATATATATATATATATATTATATATATGTTACACTCAAAATTATTTCATAAATCAAACAAGACTACATGATTTGACAGTCCCAAAGGAGCGTTCATAATAGATATACCTATGGTTCACTAGTAAGTCAACTCACCATTTATGATCCACTTGTAAGTCAACGACCTATAATTTATATAATTAAAATCTCAATAACCTTTCGTATGATAAAAAGTCAAATTATCTTTCAGAATTGAGACAATATACAATGGGGAGGTTGATTCTATTTCGGTTGAAGCCTACAAATCTGGATCCAGCTGGTTATGCAAAACAAAGTGCATGGCCAATATATTTTTGGCAATAAATCTTTACATACTTCACTTAAACTTCAATAATATGGATATGGAGCAACGTCCGCTACAGCAAATTGACACGTCTTTTTGATGTATTGCTCGCTCACTTTAGTGACAAAAACAGTTTACGTAATTTTTGCATTGTTTATATCATAGAAGCCTTGAGCAATACTCGTAGGTTTTGGTGATTAATTTTAGGCTTTTGCGACAAAACTCACGCTCTCTTCCCTAATCCATGGGCTATGGCATTTCGGTAGCAAAATTTGATCCTTACCAGACCAAGTTGGCGTTGATTTGTAAAGAAAATTTTGGAAACTATGTCAGTTCATGCTTATGTTAGCTAGCTAGGTCGTTATCACTTGCTATAACCTAAGAACTTCCAGCTTTCATTGAAGACTCAAAAAATCTCCTAAAGAATTTCTCTTGTCAGGATGTTGTTCCCGCTCGCAAATATAGCAGACCATAACATAGGTAGCGTTTGGTAAAATTTTCAGTTTTAATTTTTTATTTCTAAAAGAACAAAAATCAAAATCAGTTTAATTTTTTTTTTTAACAAAAACAAATGGGTGTTTGATTACCCAGTTTTTATTTTGAGTTTTTTTTTTGGTAGTGGTTTGCAGTGGTGGTGGTGGGGCGTTGAGGTGGCCGACGGTGATGGTGGCCAGCCTCCGCCGGCGGGCGACAACGAGCAGTGGTGGTGGGCGGTAGCTACCGGGGGTGGGAGGAGGGTGGTGGTGGTGATGGTGATCTCAAAATAAAAATCAAAACTGAAAATCGAAAACTCTT